>JAHBCN010001211.1:0-126178 GCA_019359885.1 Listronotus oregonensis | reverse complement strand
AACTGTAATTATTGTAGCTGTAATTAGGATGTTCTGACAAAAATGTCAGAGAGTAATTATTGTACATATAATCTAGGATGCTCTGACAAAAAAATATTTGACAGTGGCATTCAAAACATCAGGTGTATTTAGCGAAATTTCGTAGAAATTCAGTAAAATGTCAGCAAAATTTGTAAATTTTGTTTTTTTAATTAGAAGAATGTAATTGCATTTTTAAACATACTTTTTAATTTCGAATAAGTTATCATACTAACAATTTTCGATATTGTGAAATATAAAGGTACTTTACTCTTGAGAAAAATTCATATTTTGACATACCTCGTATAAAATTGATAAAATTTGTTATTCGTTGATTCCATTTTAGATTTTAGTATATGAACTTTTCATAAGGAATAACTTTTATTTGTAAAATTAATAAAAAAGTTTCCTATATGTTGCCATCTTAAGTAGACAGACTGTATAAAGGGTGATTCACGTTGAGTGTCCTATTAAAAGTTCTGAAGAACCAAAAAAAAAACTTTTTGAAATTGGCATACGGCCATAATAGGTGATAATCCACGTTCTAAAAATATTTTGGCCAGTGCAGCGTTGCCGGATCTACTCGAAACCAATACAAAATTGTAATTTTAAATAGAGCACCCTATACTTTATTACATATTCGGATCCTACACAAAATTTTAAGTAATTTTTGTTTACGTCTACCTATATCTATCTCCTAAAGTTTTTTAAAAAATAATTAATTACTATGTTTCATCACCATGTCAAAAAGGTTTAATATTTATGTGCCTAACCAAACTCGATACTAGATTTTTTGGTGACAATGCATGTATCTAAAAGATCTACATGCTATAATAGCGATATATTTTACAGGTGTCCAAAATTTGTATATTTACCTAAATTTAATAATGGTTAAAACTCATTTTTTTTAAATACAACCTACTGTATTTTATCCCATTTTTAAAAAGACCAATAATTTACCCACAAAATATCCATACATGTTTTCATACCCATTTGGCACTGTTCTTTAAATACAAGTGAATTTTATTTTTTTTATGTTTTTAATTACCATCCACGACAAAACCCTGGCTAAATTTAAAATTTACTTAGGGAGGCCATGGAAGTTTCTATTTCAAATTGTCCCGACAACAGTACTTGTCAGGTGTGGTTTGTTGTGGATGGTATTTAAATAAATGAAAAAAATGAAAATTCACATGTACGGTGTCAGATGGATATAGAAACTTGTATAAACAATTTGTAGGTAAATTATTGGTCTATTCAAAAATGGGGTAAAATACAGTAGGTTATATTTTAAAAAATGGGTTTTAACTATTATTAAATTTTGGTAAATATGCAAAAATACACGTAACTATTAAAGCTTTTCTGACATGGTGATGTTATAAGGTCGTAGCTTGTAAGAATAGTTTTAGTTATCACTTGAAAACGGTTGGAGATACATCACCAACCGAAACGTTGTGTATCAATTAACAAATAAAGACAATGGAAGTCCAAGATTTTAGTGTTATTGAAACCATAACATTGTCTAACACTTTTAAAGAAACGTTGCAAGCCCGGTACGGACCCGGTATCAACGAACTGTTTAGAGGCTACGAGAAGACCTGGTTTAAGATCACAAAAGAGGATGCCCACATTGATTTTCTACGAGAAGCCAGAGACAACAACATTATTCCAGTCGGTTTTCGCCTGAAGTCACCAATACCAGGAGAAAGAGCTAAACGTATTCTTGAAGAAGCCAGCAAATCTCGTCGATCCCAGATTAACTACCACCGATGGAAGAAATCACAGTTGCTACTGGAAGTTACCCAGATATATGAAGAGATTAAGGAATACGTACACGAAGAGGGACTATAACCCCATTTTTAAAAAAAATCCAAAGAACATGCGAGAAGGCCAAAGACAATTTACGACAAAAACATCAGAACAAATTGAACAGACTTTACAGTAAACGACCAACAGCTGAGACAGTCAACAAAAAGACTATAATTAACATGTCCTCCCGAACCATCTCGGAAACAGAAGAACAGCTTTTAGGACGAGGATTAAACTTTGCCATAGCTCCAAAGCATACACCTACTCTAGACATAATTAGCTCTTTAGAAACAATAAGGCTCCAGGACCAGATGCGGAAGAACTTCGATGGAAAGTAAGAACCGTTTTAGAAACAAAGCAAAGTAACCCCATCAATATCACTCAGAACGAATTAGCAGCTGTTAAAAACCTTCCCAAAATGATACATCCATCAAAATTCTTCCAGCAGACAAAGGAAATGCCACTGTAGTCATGGATACATTCACCTATGATGAAAAATTGACAAAAGTCCTTCGAAAGGCAAATACAGATCCCTTGATCAAGACCCAACACCCTCAATAGAAAACAAAATTTACAGGACTTTAAGAAAATATAAAAACTTTCTGACGGACGAAACTAGAATAACTCTAACACCTCATCATAGTAAGCCTCCACATCTATATGGACTACCGAAAAGACACAAGGACAATATACCTTTAAGGCCAATCACCAGCTCCAGGAATGCACCACGACTGCACTGGCAAAATACCTTTTAGAACTGATTAAGCCCTTAGCCGGTAAGTCACCATCTTTTGTAAAAACTCCAGTCATTTTGTTGAGATTCTCAATAATGTAGAAATAGGACCAAACGATATTTTCGTAAGCTTTGATGTAGAAAGTCTATATACAAATGTACCAATAGAAGAATCGTTAAGCATCATTCGGGCCAAGCTCAACGAAGATGATACCTTAGTAGAACGCACCACCCTGCCGCTGGATGGAGTGATGGAATTGTTGGAGCTGTGCCTCCGTGGTTCTTATTTTCAAGTGAAAGATAAGTACTATGCGCAGGACGATGGCCTTCCCATGGGTTCATCGCTCTCTCCAGTGGTAGCAAACATTTATATGGAATGGTTTGAGGAACACGCAATTAATACTGCACTAATCAAACCAAAAGTTTGGCTACGATATGTTGACGATACTTTTATTGTATGGACAGGTAATGACGAAGAACTTGAAGGTTTCTTAAAACATCTAAATTGTCTTCGACCCTGTATCAAATTCACAATGGAGAAGGAACAAAATTCGGCTCTACCTTTTCTCGACGTTTTAGTCAAACGAAATAATGGACATATACAAACTTCGGTATATAGAAAACCTACCCACACTGGACAATATTTACACCAGAATTCCAATCACTCTAATGAAACAAAACGAGGAGTCATACGTACTTTATATAACCGCGCGGTGACATTATGCAACAGTAAGGAATCTCTGCAAGCCGAAATAAGTTATATAACCAGGGATCTCAAGCAAAACGGCTACAGTGAGAGATTGGTCAAGGAAACAATCGATAAATATCAAGATAAGACAAAGAACTCTAATTTGAACAAGACTTCACAGGAACAAATATTTATGACTATTCCGTATATTAAAGGAACTTCAGAAAAGATCCGCAGAATAGCGAATAGGTACAATATTAAAACAGCATTTAAATCCCAAACCACTCTCAGAAGTATCCTTACTAAGACAAGACCGGACAACAATGGTTCAAAAAATGACTGTATCTACCAAATTCCTTGTGAATGTGGTGAAGTATACATCGGGGAAACAAAAAGACCACTAGAAATTAGGGTTAAAGAACACAAAAAACATACGGAACGAGGTGAAACGTCGAAATCAGGGATTGCCGAACACGCATGGTCAAAACAACACCGTATACAATGGTCGGAAGCAAAAATTATTCATAAAGAAGCCCACTGGAAAAAAAAAGAAAATTTAAAGAAGCTGTAATAATTGCAAACAATCAAAATGTATTTAGCAAACCGAGTGTAGACATTCCCAATATCTGGCTACCGTTGCTGAACCGTGACAAGTCGGTTAAGCTTCGGTGAACAACGGATAGTATATAAGGTCGTAGCTTGTAAGAATAGTTTTAGTTATCACTTGAAAACGGTTGGAGATACATCACTAACCGAAACGTTGTGTATCAATTAACAAATAAAGACAATGGAAGTCCAAGATTTTAGTGTTAATGGTGATGTTTCTAAAAAAACAAAGTAATTAATTACTTTCTCAAAAACGGTAAGAGATAGGTAAAGGTAAAAACAACTTAGAATTTTGTGTAGGATCCGAATATGTAATATGTGAAATTACAATGTTCCATTGGTTTCGGGTAGATCCAGCATCGCTGCACTGGCCAAAATATTTTTAGAAGGTAGACTGTCACCTATTATGGGCGTATGCCAAATTTCAAAAAGTTTTTTTTTGTTTCTCCAGAACTTTTAATAGGACACTCAACGTGAATCACCCTGTATATATTATAATTAAGGAGGTGATCTGCAAACCGCAGTTTTTGACAAATCTGAGTTATGTATGAGATATTATATTTTATATGGTGTTCTACACGATGGAACAGCAAAGCGCTGTTATTCCGTTTGAAAAATTATGTGGAAGTAACGCATGTTCTGCAAACCTCAGTTATCAGTTCTAAAGTGGAAAAACAAAACGCAGTTAAATTTTATTTTCTTGGAAAATCAAAACGCAACTTTACAAAGGTTCACTCTTATATACATTTTCATTGATATAACAAAACGCATTATTTTTTTTGCTGCACGTGGTGATTTTCTAGCATTTACTTTAGTGATGGGCATAATCGGATTATTTTAAGAATCGAATTATTGAATTATGAATGATTTTAATAATCGGATTAATTGATAATTCGAATTATATTATTATTTTATTTTTTTAATCGTTTGAATTTTAAATTCTTGATTTCTGAATAAATATGTAACTCGATTCCGATGTAACTAAACACAAACACTAAATATTATATACAGTTTGTCAAAAAACTCCGGGATCCCCTTAATAATTCGTCAACGGGGATCCTGGACTTTTTGACACTGTATAAAATATATTATTATTATTATTATCATCATTATTATTTTAGTAAGTAAATTCTCCATTGGCCATAATTTTTTATGGTAATTTTTTACTTACCGGGCCCACTGTCGATTTTATTGAAAATTTATATACCGGGGATTTTTGGGGCGCTGATCACGAATCTGAAGTCAAATTTTTTCGTACTGTGTTAGTTTTTAAGTTATAACGCCCCACTCGAACCTAACCAGCAAAACTTTCCTAAAATTCCTCCTTCTTAAAACTGATTACACCCAAAATGGAAGATTTTATCGAAATACACTTATTATTTTATAAGATAAATTAAATTTCACCCTCATTTAACAAATATTTTTAACAAAAAAAGCACAACAAGCTCTTCTCAAAAATATTATTTTTACTTTTATAAATGTCAACAAAATTGTCTAGAGATTTTAGACTGTTTTATGTTGGTACGCCAGGGACCCGCAAAACAATTAAATGGCCTACTTTATAAATTTGAATTATGTTTATTTTTCGCGATTTAAATTTAAAATTAAGCGCATTCAATTGTTTCGCGGGTCCCTGGTTAAACATAAAATTGTCTAAAATACCTAGACAATTTAGTTGACATTTATAAAAGTAAAAATATTATTTTTTGGGGAGCGCTTGTTGTGCTTTTTTTTATCAAAAATAATTGTTAAATTAAGGTAAAATTAAATTCATCGTATAAAATAATAAGTATATTACCATAAAATCTTCCATTTTGGTGTAATCAGTTTTAAAAAGGAGGAATTTTAGGAGTTTTGCAGATGTAAGGCTAGGTTCGAGTGGGGCGTTATAACTCAAAACTAGCAGAGTCCGACAAAATATGATTTCAGATTCGTGATAAGCGCCCCAAAAACCCTGTATACAAAATTTTAATAAAATCGGCCGTGAGCCCGGTAAGTAAAAATTACCTTTTTTATAATTAAGTTGTCCTCTCTATTTACATAAATATATACTTTACTATTAAAATATTAAATCTTATTCGTTATTACATGTTATTTTTTTCGCGACGCGTAATCAATTCTGTGGAATCAGGTTATTTTTCGTAATTCAAATTAAATCTAAATAATCGCATGATAGCGATTATTTTAATAATCGGATTATCGATTATTTTTAATTCGAATTATCCCATCACTAATTTACTTCAGTTGTTTACGTACCATCGCTGGAAGTGGGTGGTTTTTTTTCATTCCGTTTTATCTAAGTATTTTTGAGAAAAGAATGGGCGACAGTAGATTTGTTCCAGCACGTCGAAAAACCGTCACCGAACGATCACGCTCATGCGCAGTGATTAAAGTGCGTTCCAACAGAAATGTGACGGTTATCGGATGATCCTGTTTGAGTACCAACAAAACTTGGGATCGTTTAGTTACGGTTTCAGAACGGTAATTCTGATACATGGCCTAAATTGAAAACTGTTTGGGTTGACTTGCGCATTGAACATCTTGGCACTGGATTTTTGATTTTTAACAGCTGTTTCATGTTTATTGTTTCATATTTTATCTTCATATGTTTACTGTTAAGGTAGGATTATGCAGAAAAGTTAAGTTAATTTAAGTTAACAAAAATAAAGTTATTATAAATTAAGACATTTGTGTGAAAACATGCCAATCAGTTTAAAAATAACAATAAAATTTAGCCTACGTAGGGCAAATCACTGTTAATAGGGTTTTCGTGATTTCTATTTTATTGGTGCACTCTCTGGCAGCTGTCCGGTAATTTGTTAACTTCTTAAATAAATATTTGTATAAAAAATATATAATTTTGTTACATTTTTTTATAACGCATAGGAAAAACGAGTTTCTGTAAGCCTATTTTATGATGTTATTGTGTGGGAGTTTAATTATTTTAAAAAGGAAAGGTTTATTTCATTTTATGATAAGGTTAAAAAATTAAAATAAGTTAAGAAAGTTAAAAGTTGTTTATCTTTTTAACTTAACTTAATTTTTAATTTATATGTATAATAAAAACCATTTGATCACATAATGTTTATCTTTTCTTGTGTGACTTTAACTTATTTTAACTTAATTTAATTTTTTGCATAATCCTAAATTTATTTAGCGAATAGCGTGCAACGTGCTTTAGCATTTTCTATTTCCTCGCTTGTTTAATTATTCAAAAACATCAATTTTTACACCTCCTAAGCACATCATTAAATTTAATTCTCTTTAAAGATGAGTGACGATATTATGAGTGATATTTGCTAACTTTGATCATAAAAATAATAAGTAGAAAAGTAGGGTTATATTTTTAAAACAAAAAATTCAAAAACTTTTAATTTGACAGTCCCAAAAACGATCCGCAAAGCGATCCAACGTTTGTACTTTTCGTACCGTCACGAAACTATTTTAAGGCCGCGCATGCGTCTAAGCGCACCAAAAAACAGTTCAAAAACGATTTCGAAACGATACCGGATTTCTTGTTGGAACAAACCTAGTAGTTTAAGAGCGGTCCGTGAGGCGTCCGAAGGTTCACGAAAGCGTAAAAGAGGTATTACAAGAAGAGAAAGAGAAAAGAGGATTCGGTAAGTGGTAAGGAGAAAGCTATTTGTACAAAATATTCATTTTGTTTACATTTTTTAGATATTCTAATCATATGCCTAGTGCAGAAGATTTTGAAGTAAAATGTAAACATGCCCAGACAACTACGTTTCAGTGCCATAACATTCGTACAGAAGATGTTAAGTGTATCAGAGAGTTTTTGTACAGCTGTCCCGTAAAAAATGTTATACATAAAAAAATATCTCATATGATTGAAGTAAAAGCACCTAAGAAGAAAAAGACTAGGGATGCGTTAAAAAACAATGGTGAAGCTATCAGACTGAATTATACACTGAAAAAAATACAGAGAAAATAATTGTGTGTCAAAAAACTTTTTTGTCTGCCTTAAAGGTTTTGCAACAAAACATTCTAACTATAGGCAAAAAGAAGACAGAAGGGGGAATAATTTAAAAAAGAGGAGGCGACCGTCGGAGCAAACTGTATGGAAAGAAAAAGGACTCTATTAAAAATTTCATCGAAAATTTACATGCTAGGGAAAGTCATTATAATCGTAAAAATTCAAAAAGACTTTACCTATCGAGTAATTTAAATATTTTAAAATTGTCTTAAATGTATAATGACTCTGTTGAACAGAGTTTAAAAGTGCCTTGTATTCAGGAAATAAAACGAATCCATTTAAGATGTAGAGATGTAGTGGTAGGTGTGTTGCAAAATTGGAATTTTTTTATAGAAGTGACACCAATAAAGAATACCCAAGTTATATGAAACGTGGAGCCACATTACAAAATTGTCAATCTTAGAAAATTAAACGGTGCAACGATATTAAAAAAGTTAAATAAAAAAATATTGAGACCCTACTAAAACAATATCAGGAAAATTGGGAAAAAAATGAAAAATTTGTATGGTACAAAACCCTACTAGACGAACGTTTAAGACACAGGACAGGGGACGGCGAGACATGTAGAGAAAGTGAAGACGAAGAAATGTGTGACTGTCAGGAGGAAGATATAGGCTTAAAAGTTTAAAACTATCTAAGTTTATGTTCTTTTCAACTTAAAGCAACTTTTTTATATGGTTTTTTCGGTTTTTATGTAAAATGCTTATATTAAAAAATAATTAATCAAAATCATCTTTACACATACTTGTTATTTTAATAGTAATCTAAATTCGTTAACACGTAGTTTTTAAGGTAGAAGAAATTTAAAATGCAGTTTTTAAGGCAGATGAAAATCAAAACGCAGTATCTTCTCTTTTTTTATTTTGGTATTACTGTCGTTCCATACAGGTTAGATTTTTTTTATCGTCATATATGATACACGGTAAAACACGTTTATCTTCGAATGACATTGTCCTTAAAAACTGCAGTTTGCAGATCACCTCCTCAATTATTAAGGTAGGGGATAATTTGACCTTAATTTCTTATTTCCAGTAATCAATGCAGTTATAAGGATTTCGGGGTAATAACCTATTTTTACCTTTAGGGACTGGACTATTGCTATTAATTTACTAGTTTGAATTCCATACATCACGTTTTAAAAATAAATTTCAAAAACATCAGGTGCTGCATTGTTTAGCAGCTGGTTTCTGACAGGCAGCTAAAAGGCGTCGAAGAAGGCCGCGATATCAGCAGGGCACACAGATCCCTTGATTACAAATGTATCATTCGGTATAGTGGCTAAAAATGACCCTCGTCATAGCTAACTGACGTTTATTTTATTTTCATGGAAGGCAGAAGTCGCATACCGCTAGCGTAGAGAGAGGTATTTTTAATTGCGTCAAAGAGTAGTTTTAATCCGGATCTGACATATGTCAAGCGGGCGGCTGCTTTTTGGATGCTTCGAAGTTATTACGTAAAGTGTTATGAGATAGTTGACAAAAACGGTATTTTTACCTGATAAATTATCTGCGTTTTGTATATACAGTGTCTTTTAAAACTCCCGGAACAGCCCCATATTTCGCAAAAGGCAAGAAGGAAAAATTTAAAATTATAGTGGTTTTAGAAGATGTCCGATTGAATAATAGCTGCAAGTTGCCTAGTGTATTCTTTTTAAGATACATAATTATATTTTTTAAATACGAAGTCCAGTTTATTTTTATTGCAATAAATTCAAAGCATCGCTATAACTAAAACTTGCAAATTTCAGAACTTTACTTTTATGTGGTTTTTTAAATATGGCAACTTTGTACTTTTATTTAGAACCACCTCATATTTTACAAGCAGTTAAAGCATTAAAGGAAGACATAGTGGTTTAATAATTATTTTAAGAAATTTATTGTCACTTGGTTTCACACAAGAATTAATAAAAAAATCAACGAAGCAAATATCTTATACCGAATCACCTACTTAATTGAATGTTTGAGGTTTGTGCCATCGTAAAACTCATGTAAGGTATTTGTTAGCCCTTAAAGGGTTATCAAAAGGGCTCGTGCCATATTTGATTTTGTGAGCAATCTAAATTAAGCGCTACTTAATATAAATCCAATTTTTGAAATACTCGCAAAAGAAAAAGTCTAAACGTGTCAACTCGGGAATAAGGCTGGCTTCTTTAGGCTTTTTTTTTAATTATTTGTGCAATCACACCCTTAAATAAGTAGGTAAGGTGTAGGACTACTCTGTATAAGCAACTTTATTCTATTAATACAAAAATTAAAAAACAATTATGTACTCAATATCTACCTTAACACACATTTGCAAGGATAATTACGGAAAAACCCCTTAGTAGGTTAAAAATATAAATACAAATATAAATACATAAAGCAACATTTACCTTACTGAAGGCACTGCCAAGAAACAACAAAAATTATGTTTTTCTTGGAAGTTAATATAAAGAGTTAATTAACTCGTGTCATGCCATTTTAATTTAACGAATATCATTTCGCATGTCAGAAAGTCTACAAAATTTAGTAATATTTCTTCGCCTGTAAAAATGTAAGATCGTTTACGTTGATAAAGATGATGAAAATATAAATAAATTATTTCAGAAAGTTATATGTCTACATTATTATAAAATGACCGCAGTATAATTATCACGACATTATAATCCAAATAGGTTTTCATCAATGCTGTATGCACATTATTCATACCGATGCTGATTATGAATTCATTAAAGATAAGGTGTATTAGACCCTATCTTAATTTTTATAATTTTTAGATCCGTCTTTCCATTTTTTTTTTAAATTTTGACTGTGTTACAGTTAGTTATAAAGTTGAAGTTGGCGCTAGCCTTTATTCTGGTTAATTTATAAAGCGAAGTTAGAGTCGGAATGATTATTTTATTATAATCTGTAATTTTACGTTGTCTAATTTTTATTAAGAAGTGGTTTTTGGAAAAAAAACTTAAATAAAATTACCTAGGCTCTTTTAAAAAAGTATTAAGCTTGTATGGGCAAATAAATATTAAAAAGTAAGATTGGATTACGAACGCTGAGCCAACGTCGGCGCCAAAGGTGTACTTAAATTATCTCGAACGCCAGGTTTAGTGCCAACGCAGGTCGACACCGTTTTATAAATGACTGACCGCAAAATGAATTATTTAACAACAAATGCCAACGCCGACGCCGTCGTTAACGCAAGTGACAAGTTTATAAATACACCTTAACGTTCAGTTCAAATTTAAAGCACATCTATAATACAGACTTCTTTGGTAGAATATATACTGTTACGGACTTTCGTTAGTTTTTAGTTAATAGAAATGTAAAAGGTTGGAATTATTTTATTTAGGTTAATAATTTATTAAAAATAGGTTACCTTAGTTTTTCCCTTTTTCCACTGTCATTGCGGATTATCCTAAGGGCGCTGGAGACATCCATTTTACACTTTTCTTACATCCTGTAGTAAAAAAATTCTTCCAGCTAATTCTAGACCTTTCCAGACTTTTCCATTCTTTTCCACTTTACTATAAAAAGCGCGAGGAAAATCCGCACGAGTCAGTTTAGTTTTGTGTTTCAAAGAGATAAGAAGTTGACAGAAAGTTAGAGGTTAAACAGTTGTCACAATTACGTTACGTTGATTTTTTTGTTACCATAGAAACGTTTGTGAACCTGGTTTGCAATAAAAAGGTATAAAACCAGGATACGTGTTTTTATACGGGGTGTTACGGAACATTTGGTGTCAGAAGCGGAACGAAATCGTCAAGGAAGCCGAAGTGGTTAAAAAGAATTTTTGAATGCCAGTTGGGACAAGACAACAAACAGCAGTTATGGAAGAATTAAGTAGCCTAATAAATCAAATGATGGAAAAACAAGAAGACCTGAAGAAAGAAATAAAGACCAGCCAAGAAGATTTGAAGAAAGAAATGAAGACCAGCCAAGAAGATTTGAAGAAAGAAATGAAGACCAGCCAAGAAGATTTGAAGAAAGAAATGAAGACCAGCCAAGAAGATCTGAAGAAAGAAATGAAGACCAGCCAAGAAGATCTGAAGACCAGTCAAGAATCCATGGAGGAAGTCAAGAAGACATGAAGACCAGCCAAGAAGCCATGAGAGAAGATCTAAAAAGAGAAATGAAGACCAATCAAGAGGAAATGAAGAGAAGTCAAGCAGAAACAAAACAACAGATCGAGAAAATTCAAATAGACATTAAAAAAAGCCAGGACGAAATGAAAAAAAAAGCTGAAAGAAAAGATGGTGAAAATTCGAGAACACCTAAAAGGAGAATTTCAACAAAGTCAAGATGAGATGAGAAAACAAATGCTGCTTGAATTAAAACTTACCAAGGATGATGTTAAAGAAGAAATAGAAGACATACAACAGACTGTACAGCTAGTTCAAGGCCAAATGCAGCAAGAAGTACAATATTTACAGCGACAAATTCATAAAATAGCTAGTACAGGCGTCGTATCAGAAAGTGGTACCGCAACAACTCTTATGAAACCACCAACGTTTGATGGTAAGGTACCGTGAGTTACGTATATTCGACACTTTGAAGCTGCTGCCAATGGTAATAAATGGAGTTTATCAGAAAAGGCACGAGCTCTGGTATTAGCTCTTCGAGGAGAAGCTATGGAGGTTTTAAGAAACATCCCCGAAGAAAAACAATGCGATTATGAAACCATTGTGATGTTCCTGGAAACAAGATATGGTGAAACGCACTTGCAGAAAGTTTATAAGGCGCAGCTGCAAGGACGAAGACAGAAATACAATGAAAGCCTTCAGGAGTATGAAGCTGATATTGTACGACTAATTAACCTGACATATCCAGCCTATCCAGAAGAAATTAAACAAGAGTTAGCAGTAAGTAGTTTCATTGAAGGCTTACGTGATCCAGATATGAACCAGGCGTTAAGAATGGCCAGACTTAAAAAAATATCTGAAGCTCTTGCCTACGCACTTCAATTTGAAACAGCTAAACAAACATTCAGGAGTCAGGCAAGACTTCGAAGAGTGAACTTTGTACCAGACGAAGGCAATTCTGATAACGATTTGACAAGAGTGATAAAGGACTTACAAGAAATCGTACGTAAAAAGCAAACAGACGGAGACAACAGTATGACTTTCCGACGAAGAAACAGCATCCTTTGCTGGAAGTGTGGCAAAGAGGGGCATGTCCAAAGAAACTGTACTAGATCAAATGTCCCTTCAAGTAATCCGGAAAACTCCCAGTAGCCAGCTTCAAGGGGCGAAAGCTGGCTAAGTGCTACCAAGCCCCAAGAGATTGTAATGAGATTTCCAGGAAACAATGAAGTATCAATTCGAGAAGTTGTACTTATAGAAGATGTCATATTACCCCCCAATTCAGAAGCCATTATCCAAGCAAGGTGTGAAGACTTAGAAGAAGGTGAAATCCTATTAGTTGAACCAATTGAAAATAGTACACTGTACGCTAAAGGAATTCTACCCGCAAGAACTCTGACGCAAAACAAAAGAAATACGGTATTTGTAAGAATGATGAACCTGAAGGATTACTCTCAACAAGTCAAACAAGGTGACAAAATTGGTACCTGCCAACCTGCTAATACGATAGTTACCCATACCTTTACTACACCTGTAGAAGTTCCTGTAAGTAAACTACCTGATGCTCTGCAAGATTTGGTAATTTCTTCAAAAGCCCTACTAAATCCAGTGCAGGTCACTAAGCTGGAAGACCTTCTGAGAAGAAATCAATACGTTTTCTCTCTTACCGAAAAGGATTTGGGAAAAACAAACATAATTTAACATCGAATAAATACGGGTGATGCAGCACCAATAAGGCAACCACCACGACGAATTCCTTTGGCCAAAAGAGACGAAGTTGAGAAGTTAATTGGAGACATGCAAAACCAAGGCATTATAGAACCATCCCAGAGTCCATGGTCATCTCCAGTAGTCCTGGTTAGGAAGAAAGATGGTTCTACCAGATTTTGTGTTGATTTCAGAAGACTTAATGACGTCACGAAGAAGGACAGTTTTCAATTACCGAGAATAGACGATACTCTAGATACGCTGACGGGTTCAAAATGGTTTTCGACTTTAGACCTAAAAAGTGGCTATTGGCGAGTAGAACTCCATCCTGAAGATAAGTAAAAATCTGCCTTCTCGACCGGAACCGGACTGTGGCAGTTTAATGTTATGCCATTTGGTCTATGCAATGCCCCTGCTACTTTTGAAAGATTGATGGAGTTAACATTACGTGGACTAACTTGGAAAACATGCTTGGTATACCTAGATGACATTATTATTCTTGGAAAAACATTTGAAGATCACCTGAGAAATGTTGAAGAAGTTTTCCAGAAGCTAAGATCTGCCCAACTCAAACTTAGTCCAAAGAAATGTCACCTTTTCCAGAAACAAGTTAAATACCTGGGGCACATAATTACTGAAGAAGGTGTGAAAACCGATCCAGAGAAGACAGATGCTATCCAAAACTGGCCTACACCGAAAAACAAGCATGAAATTAGAAGTTTCCTGGGATTGTGCACTTACTATAGAAGATTTATACATGGATTTGCTGACATTGCGAGACCATTACATCGACTAACCGAGAACAACAAAAGCTATGAATGGACCGAAGATTGTGAAGCAGCCTTTATACAACTGAAGAAAGTCCTTTGCAATTCTCCAGTGTTGTCATATCCACAACCCAATAAAACATTTCTTGTGGACACTGATGCTAGCAATTCTTCTATTGGTGGAATTTTGTCATAGATACAAGATGGCCAAGAAAAAGTAATAGCGTATTTTAGCAAAGTTCTTTCAAAACCTGAACGAAATTATTGTGTGACTAGAAAAGAACTTCTAGCTATCGTCAAATCTCTGGAACATTTTCATAAGTATCTTTATGGCCAGAAATTTCACCTGAGGACTGACAATGCATCACTTAAATGGTTGCTTCAGTTCAAGAATCCCAAAGGTCAGATAGCACGATGGTTACAACGTGTTCAAGAATACGATTTTAAAATTGAACATCGAAGAGGATTGAACCATAAGAATGCTGACGCTCTATCAAGTAGACCTTGCCCAGAAGATTGTAAACATTGCAGTAGACGTGAAGAACAAGAAGATCCCGATGAATTTCATTGTCGAAGAACACGCATCCAGTGCTCTCAAGAATGGGACCCTAAAACCATCGCAAATGAACAACGAGAGGATCCTGATCTTGGAGATATTGTGAAACATAAGACCGAAAATTCAGAACGACCCCCATATCAGAAAGTAGCTTCAAAGTCTCCGAGATATAAAGGGTACTGGGCCATATGGGACTCTTTAGCAATGAAAGATGGACTTTTAAAAAAGTCTGGGAAAGTTCTGATGGCAAAAGTCATATCTATCAAACAGTACTACCAACCAAAAGGATTCCAGAAGTATTGCAAGCCTTGCAGAATGGTATAGGAGGTGGCCATTTCGGAGTAATGAAGACTCTTGAAAAGGTTCGAGAAAGGTTCTACTGGCTGGGAAGTCGTGCCGATGTCAAAGACTGGTGCAGAATGTGTAGACTGCGCCTCCAGCAAGGGACCCAAGACACGAAGCCATGGCAAGATGAAGCAATACAATGTAGGAGCACCTTTTGAAAGAATTGCCATAGACATAGCAGGGCCATTTCCAATAAGTAAATCTGGAAATCGCTATATTTTGGTAGCGATGGATTATTTAGCAATGGCCGGAAGTCTCGCATACCAATCAGAATACCACTATTGCCAACGTACTATTTCAACAATGGATTTGTCGATATGGAGTACCAATACATACTGATCAAGGTAGAAACTTTGAATCCGATTTATTCAAGAACCTCTGTAATCTCCTGGGAATCCATAAAACCAGAACCACACCCCTTCATCCCCAGTCAGATGGAATGGTCGAGAGATTTAACAGAACTCTTGATAACTACCTAAAAAATTAAAGTAAATGACCAACAAAGAAATTGGGACAACTGTATACAGCCGTTTTTACTAGCCTATCGCTCCGCAGTTCACGAAACAACTGGAACGTCACCTGCAAAAGTCATTTTTGGAGCGGAGTTATGCCTTCCAGTTGACTTACTTACTGGACGACCTTCTACTAATGAAAAACCAGCAGAAGATTATGTAAGTCAACTTAGTAAACAGCTGCAAGAAATACACGAAGGGGTTCGTAATAAGCTACAAAAAGAAAGTGACCGTATGAAGTCCCGCTATGACTTGAAAGCTAATCATAAGGGATTCATAGTTGGTAAAAAAGTTTGGTTATACAATCCAAAAAGAACCAAGGGGCTTTCACCGAAATTGCAGAAGTCATGGGAAGGACCATATAAAGTAGTAACCCGGCTTAATGATCTGGTATATCGAATCCAGAAGAGCCCACAGGCGAAGATGAAAGTTGTACATCTAGAACGGCTGTGCCGCTATCAAGATCGAGAAGATACTTGATCGAGACGATCAAAACTTGGGAGGGGGCAATGTTACGGACTTTAGTTAGTTTTTAGTTAATAGAAATGTAAAGGGTTAGAATTATTTTATTTAGGTTAATAATTTATTAAAAATAGGTTACCTTAGTTTTTCCCTTTTCCACGGTCATTGCGGATTATCCTGAGGGCGCTGGAGACATCCATTTTACACTTTTCTTACATCTTGTAGTAAAAGAATTCTTCCAGCTAATTCTAGACTTTTCCAGACTTTTCCATTCTTTTCCACTTTACTATAAAAAGCGCGAGGAAAATCCGCACAAGTCAGTTTAGTTTTGTGTTTCAAAGAGATAAGAAGTTGACAGAAAGTTAGAGGTTAAACAGTTGTCACAATTACGTTACGTTGATTTTTTTGTTACCATAGAAACGTTTGTAAACCTGATTTGCAATAAAAAGGTGTAAAACCAGGATACGTGTTTTTATACGGGGTGTTACGGAGCAATACTTTAACAGGAAGTTTTGCCAGAAAGGTACAGAAAAGTATTGTGTGGCATTTAATTTGCAAACCGCCATGCCAGGGACTGGTTAACACAATTTTTTATTAGAAGAAAGCCAACCACCTTTAGAGAAGTAGATGCTTGGGAGAGCTCCAAAACTAACGGGGTTTAATATTAGCTAGTGTTAATTATTTAGAAACAATGACCTATCAAAAATATTTCATTTCTTAGGAATAAAACATAGGAAAGATTAAAAAGGTTTCAGCAACTGTAGCAAAAAACATGACATCACCCTTTAAATAAACACTTTCTTAAGAAGCCAGAAAAGATGTCTATTAACTTATTTTAATATATTTAATATTAAAATAAGTTAATAGACATCTTTTCTGGCACAATTTTAGAGACAAAAGCTCGCAAAAGCAGTGGGCGCTTTAAAACAAACCTATAGTAAAAGAGTCACTAATGCAGTTTTGTGAGTAGACCAGGGCATAAGCCATGTAGAGAAACCGTAGCTATTTTGTGGCGAAGTTGTCTAGGGAAAGAGAGACATAAGTTAACGCAAGACCCAATAAATTACAGATATAAAGATATTTTTTTAATCTTTATGGCAGCTCACGAAGAATTACTACCTAAGTACCTGAGTACCGTGGGTGCCGGGTTTTCTGATGTTTAACCTATATTTTTCCCAATTTCGTCATCTTAGTGCAAGGGCTAAAACATGATAATGTTGCATTTTACATCACCTTTTAGACAAGGCGGTGGTTGGCCACGGACGTTATTTTAAATAACTACTACCTAAATAATATATGTCTCCCCGGCCGGGAAGAGTCTGAAGTCATTTTAATAAGCTACAAGAGACTAAATTAATTACCAATGTTGCTAAACGTTTCTTAAGATTTGTGAACTGGATGAAAACTATTTTTTATCATATATATTATGTAATTATAATAATTAATAGTAATAATAATTTTTAAAAAAATGGTAAAATTTTTGAGACTTCCTGTAAAATGTCACTTTATTATTTTTTTATTATACATGACAGTACTGGTTACCCCAATACACAACTAATATTTTTTTTCTCAAATTTTATTAATAATAATTTTAATAATTTCTTAAATTTTTAATTTTAAAAATGTTTAAAGGCTTTATGTAGGAGATTGAGAAAAAAAGTTAGTGGTATGTTGCTATTGCTCTGTAAAAACAAAATAAGAATTAACAATATACACGGATTAACAAAAATTTTCGAATTATTTTTCATTAATTATAGCCTTGACCATAATTTGTTTGGCAAAAATAGTTTTCATTCGGCTGGCAGATTGAAGGTCGCCTCTAATTTAGATTCCGATCTCTTATCAAAAATACAAAAAATATATAAACATTATGTTCACATGCTCATCCCTTGCATATGAGCGGCCAAGTTCTGCAGAACAAAGAGTCGTTTAATCTTGTCGGCGTTACTTTTGAGAATAACCTCAACTGGCACAAACACATTTCATCCATAGCTTCGGCAGCTTCAAAAAAGATTGTATTTCTCTTCCGAGCCAGAAAATATTTCTCATCTTCCAATTTGTACATTCTGTATGTATCCCAAATCAGACCCTCTTTGGAATATTGTTCTCATGTCTGGGGAATGGCGACCCCTACAACACTTAGCATTTTGGACCTCATTCAAAGAAGAGCCGTTCGTCTTATTAATGATCCAACGCTCACAGAAAGGCTTCCTCCTCTTGCCCACCGTCGAGCTGTAGGGGATCTGTCGCTCTTCTATAGGTATTTTCACGGCTTCTGCTCAGAAAAGTTGGCCAGTATAATTCCTTCTCTGGCAGCTCCCAACAGAACAACGCGTAGTGCAGCTTTTATGCATCCTTTTACAGTTCAGTTAGAGAGGCCCCGAACTTCCCGCTTTCTTCGTTCCTTTATCCCTAGAGTGTCAAGGCTATGGAACCAGCTGCCCGCAGAAGTTTTTCCTTCTCCTCCCAATCTCCAAAAATTTAAGTCCTGTGTGAACAAACTCCCTCTTACCACACTGAAGACACTCATGGTACGTTAGTACTTAGGCATCAGCCTTCGTGGACTGTCCCAAGATAAAAAAAAGAATAATATTTATTACACCAATAATCAGACTAATAGTGATCTTATAAAAATCCATAAATAATAACACAGCCAGACAAAAAAAGTAAACTGGTCTGTACTTTACATTACAAATAAAACAACGTCGATTTGACAAAGTTGTTCTCATTAAGAAAAAATCGCTCGGACCCGTATTTTTTTTTTTTTTTTGAGGGGTAAACATTTTGTAAATATTTTTTTAGGAGGGGCGACCTTCACCTTAAAAAAGTTAAATGGGATGAGGGGTCAAGCAATACCTTCTTTTAAAGGCCGTTTAATCCTCCTTTCATCGACTCCCATTTTTTTCATCTAGGTCAGTGGTTTTCCAGAAAATACCTTTAATGTTTTTTTTTACAAATTAAACATTAAATAACGGTATAATTTTTAAAGGACAGCCTTTTAATAAAACTCTAGTAAACATAGTTTCGCATGGTTTAAATTTTGGATCTCGTATGTTTAAAATAACTGACTTTACTGCACGTGTTCAAAATGTTGGCCTCCAGTTTGTATACCATAGTAGAGATTTTGTTTAAAATAATGTCGCACATTCCTCAGCATTTCGGGACTAATTTTTTGACACCCTGCGATAATATGTTGACTTAGGGATTCCGGCTGAGAACTGTAAATATTACTTTTAAGATGGTCCCACAAAAAAAAGTCAAGCGGACTCAAATCTGGTGACCTTGCAAGTTACATAATTGCACCTCTTTGATTAATCCACTCAACAAGAAAAGTTTGGTCCAGATCCTGACGAACAGTTTGGTTAAAATATGGAGACGCTCCATCTTGCTGAAAAGCTAACTGGGAGATTTTCTGGACATCTAATTTCTTAGGATTTTTTGTGCAAACTTCCTGAAAAATATGTGAGTTTACGTTAGCCCAATAAAGGCAGTTATTCCGATTAACTATTCCGTTCACTACAAAAAAAAAACACTTGCCCGAAAAACAAACATTTAAAAGTAATTTGAATTATTAATTAACCGTTTAGTCATTAACTCGCAAAATTTGAATTGTCTATTACAGTTACCTTCATTTAATTCTTGTACAGGATGTATTTTATAGAAATAAAATTAATGACGTTTTAAAATTCTTCTGACACTAGTACGCGTTGTGCAAGAATTTTCAACTGCCTGGTACTTAAAGTAGGATCAATATTGAGGTAGCCTAACAGCGATTTTTATTGCTTTATTTTACAGTATTTGATCTGCAACCACATGTTTCCGGTTTGCCACTAATCTCATATCCCGAAAATTATTCACCAGCTCAAAAACTTACTTTCTGTTTATATGCTTATCCAGATTTAGTTTGCTAATTAATTGGGCTGCAATATTAGTACATTTACAACTCTTTTTGCAGTAGAAAAAAACCATCTTATGCGAAAAAAATAAAACCGAGATTTTAAGTTTGAACTTGTAGCTTGATGCTGTACGATATTGACATTGTTGAAATACAAGGATAAAATAGAATTTTTTATTTTTAACCGAATACAAAAAACGTACCTACTTTACCATGTGTAGCAAAAAGTGCAAGTTAAAGAGAGACCAATAAATAATACCGGTTATTAGGCAGATTGACCCTTAAATTTTATAATAATTTATTTATTATTTAGTGCCAAAGAAAAATCATAGATTGTGCTATTGTAAATAAGAAACATAAAAGATAACAAAAATTGCATAATGAAGCCAAAAAGTATTAAACACACAATGAAAAATGCGATGAAAATGAAAATTTGTTAATTTATTTCTTTGCAAGGTAGGACTAGTTTATGAATGCATTGTCTGGACTACTGACCAAAAATTTAAAAAATTAGAAGTCCTTAAAATGAGGATTAAACGACCTTTAAAAAGTATCATTTGACTCTTATCTTATTTAACATTTTAGAGGTCAAGGTCGCCCGTCCTTGGGAGCTGAGATGACAGAATTAAAAATATTCAGAAAATGTTTCCCCCTCGAACAGCAATTGTCGGGTACGAGCGTTTTTCTTTAATGGTAGCACCTGTGTCAAATCGACGTTGTTTCCTTTTCATTGGCCCACCCTGTATGTACTTCAAAGTATTTACCCCTTCAAATCATGAACATGCAGAAACTTTCTTACATCAAAAACCAGGTCAAAATACCAATAATAGAAAACACCAAGCAAAAATCGAGAATACCGGTTCTTTATTTTTAAAGACTATATTTATTAAACTAAGACCATAAAAAATAAAAATCAACCCCCAGAATTTGTTACGTGAGTTTTTTTAACCTTAAATTATCATTTTCCAAAATTCAACCGATATACGCGAAACTTGACTATTGACAGTATTGACGTCTAACGCCAGGACTATTATTACTAGAAACAGTGCTACCAAATTTTTGAAAAAAATCGGTAAAAAGAGATTTAAAATATTTTTGAAAAACCGTCATAAGAAAAATAACACCAGATCTTGAAAGCAATACATTGCCAGACCTTTATTTATAGCAACTACAGTTAATTATTTCCACGGTAAAATGATTATTTTTTAAATTTAATACCTTTGTCAGTAGACAACATCAAGCAACAATGACCCTAAAAATAGTTTTTTTTAAAGAACAATAAAGAAAATTTAAACGAATCAAAAAAAAAAAAAATTTAAAATAGGTTAAGTTATCTTTAATATCGTAAACGTACATTATAAACCTAGGGACTAATGTGCTACTTTTAATCCCGCGGCGAAAGATTGTTAGTTGTGTTTAGTTTTGATCAATTCGGTACAATTCGCTTAGGGATTAAAGGATGCTTTTGTCTCAAGTTCTTTATACTATTTTATGCACTTTAGAATATATATATATATATATATATATATATATATATATATATATATATATATATATATATATATATATATATATATATATATATATATATATATATATATATATATATATATATATATATAATATTAAAAATCATAAGCAATTGTTAAGTTTTTAGCTGTAATTATATTTTCCAAAACAACCGATAACGCGAAATTATAATTAATGTATGATCAACGCCATGGCTATTAGTATAGAAACAGTTAAATTTTTGAAATCGGTAAGAGTTTATATTTTTATAAACGATATATTTGATAATACACAATTATGGCATATTGCAATTATATAAACTACGTTAATTATAGTAAAATATATTTATAAATTATACCTGATCAGTAAAAATAAGAACATACCCTAAATATATATTGTTTAGAACAAGTAAAGGATATATTCAAACGATTAAAAAATTTTACATTTAGTTATTTTAATATCGTTTTAAATCGTAATTTACTAGGATATTGTATTTTAGACTTTCCGCGGCAAGCATTTTAATTTGTGTTATTTTTTCAATATGTTACTTCCTTGGATAAGGCATGCTCGTTTATCTTCGAATTCTTTAACTATTTGTATGCAGCCTGAAAGTTAAATTAATTTATTCATCACTATATAATACTTATTATGACTAAAATTATAATTGAATTTTATTATCGGATATAATAATATATATATATATATATATATATATATATATATATATATATATATATATATATATATATATATATATATATATATATATAATAAATCTATATAAATAACTATTTAACGGTACTTTCATATATTGATAGAAGCGAGGCTGTAAGGTGTAAGGTTATTATATTGTTGACATCTATACACCACCGGAAACAATTTTTCTGTTCCTATGACACTAAACAAAATCTGACGCTATCAAACTAAGATTGTAAAAAATTGAGCATTCGTGGTAATGGATAAAGAAATAGAAAAAGCAGCCGAAGAGGCAATAAACCAGTTGTTGCCAACGAAAAAAAGAAAATTTACGAAAACCAGTTTTCTGAATATAAAAACTGGTGCGCCAGTCACAATGTTAAAAACATTACCGAAGAAAAGGTGGTTTTGGCCTACTTCTTGAAGAAATCGACTAAGCTTTCTCGCTGTGGAGCCAGTATTCAATGTTAAAAGCAACAATAATCAAAAAAACTAACGTTAACACTGCAAACTAATTGCATTTTTAAAGAGGCAAAATGATGGCTATAAACAGGAAAAAATCAAAGGTTCTGGATTTGGATCAAGTAAAAGAATTCATAGTTACTGAACCTGATCAGGAGTTTCTGAGACGCAAGGTTTATTAGTGCCTAATGGTTTTTTTAATATTTTCTATCCATGTTGTACCAGTTGCACTGTAGTCTATAGATTACTTTTACTTGTTTTGTTATAGGTGTCGCTAATTATAGGAGTATTAGCGGCATGTCGGGGTAAGGAGCTATGTAAATTGGATTGCGATGACGTTGATGGTCATGGCGATTTTTCGCTGGTAAACGTTGGAAACACAAAAAACCCAAAAAGATCGGTCGCTTACAATAAAAAAAAATGCAAATCCCAACCAAGGGGGTATAAACAGTGTTGGTCAGCTTCGCACTAAAATCGCCAAATTTTTAAAATAACCAGGTCCGACTATATTGGTTACTGCTTTCGCAGGACATTGGCCTTCTTGTTAGCAGATTCGGGGGCAAACATAGATCAACTAAAAAGACATGGTGGGTAAAAAAGTACTGCGGTTGCAAAATGATACGTCGAAAATTCACTTTCTTAAAAGAAAACTGTCTACAACTAGATTTTTTCAAGTACCCCGTTGTGTAAAATGTTGCGTTCTAAATACCCTTATTTGTAGGAATTAAATTTATTTTTAATCTCTCCGGGATTAAATTTTTTTAATCTCTCCGGGATTAAATTTTTTTAATCTCTCAGAGATAAAAAGTGCCACTTTAGTCCCTGAAAAGAGGTATTAAAAGTACCCATTTAATCCCTTAAGTGCATAAACAAAAATATTTAACGACCAGATTAGCATTTAAATGGCATAGTTTAGTAAGTAAATATTTCATTTTAAACAAATTTAATCATTTTTTATTACTATTTATTTAAAATAAATTCATACATCTCATTAAAAACGTCATAAACACCGCCACAGTTCCAGTAATTTGCAAGATAATATGTAATCATTAGTTATGAAATAGTCTAAATGAACAGCTACTACAAAATACCAAAGTGATTTACTGTCTCGAGTGTTTTCTTTCAAGATTTATTACAATATAATCATTTGTCATGTTCTCACTACTTGTTGTCTTAACTTGTTAAATGGCTATTTAAATATTGACGTCTAGGATCATAAATAAAAAATATTATTAAAAATGGCTATAAACAGTCATATAAAAAGAACAAATAAAATGGTGTCAGTGGTTTTACAAATAATGCTGCTGTGGTATGGTTTTAAATAATTAATTACAGGCTTTTTTATTTTAAAACTTTTAAATAGGGCAGTTAAAAGCTTGAGCCTATGACTGACTTATGTTTTACAATTTTTTTAATGTCTTTAAGCTTTGTTATATTTTAATTTTAGGACATTGTATTTAACATCATATATTATATTATTGGTCATGCAAATACCTGACCTTTGCAAACGGTTCTCAAACTGTAAAAATATAACTAAATGATTTGAGGGTGCGCCAATAAAATAAAACAACCCCAATTTCTTTAATATATCAAGTTTAAAAGAAATTCACTGCAGGCAAAAAAATTAAACCATAAAACAAGACATTCAGAAGTAATTTTTTCGAATTTTAATAAAACATACTTAAAATATTTTAAAGAAAGATTTCTGTTTATTCCATGCAATTAAAATTAAAAGTATTATTGGTTAATTGTGATGTTTATAACTATTGTTATAATGGTCTTCTAATAAAGAAATAAAAATTTTAGTTTTAAATACTATTGTACTCAAATTATGACATCTATTGTAGTTCTCTGTAGTCCATGTCACTGCTAAAAAGCCACATTTCAAAAAACCCATATTTTGAAAATAAACGACATCTTGTCTAAGCGCAACCGTTGCCAGTTTTAGAGAAATTATTGACGATAATACTAAGTTTGGTTTAATGCGCAATAGTGCATATGAAATAATGGCTAAATATAAAATAATTTCACCTCACAAAACATCAAACAATTTTTAACTTAATTGTCAACATAAGTTAAGTTGCAAATTACTTTGTCTTTAGCAGATTTTTTACATTTAATCCTTAAAACATATTTAATTTTCGTTTGTCCAGACATTGTTTAACTAAATTTCTATATTATTGCCTTTCTTTTGCTAGTTTATTTCTCTGTTTTTACGTTTTTTTTTTTAATTTGCCCTCAGTTTTATTCTAAATCTCATTGTTAGCCATATACAAACAAAAATTTAAAAACAAAAAAAAATTAAAAGATAATAATTAAAAACAGTAATTACGAATTAATAAAAATTTAAAGAATCTTTTTGTGTTACTCTGCTTAACCCATTTGATCCCGCCGTAGGTACATATATAAAAATCCGGTGGTGGTGACCTTTATCGAATTGCAACTGTATATCGCGAAAGTAAAAAGTTTTAACACAGTTACCTGTGTGGATTTTTAGAATTTTAGATTATAGTTGGCTCCAATCTCAGTTATTTGACAAGCAGCTATCAAGATAGGCCAGTCTATTTCCATTTACCGGTTTTAGTATTGTGTTTTTTGTATCATCTAATTTTTTTTTGTAAGTTAACAAATTGACACCAAATGAAAGTGTATTCACTTAAGTACACTGGGTTTATATGGAGTCATTATATAAACTTTTTTTTAAGCTCATATTACATATTGATTATAAATGGATCCTAATGACCATCAGGAAATAAATTAAATTCAGTTATATAGGAAACGCTTTAAAACCCTTGGGATAGCTTTAGATGATGTAGCTCAGTCAGTTCATCATATCATAGATATTGTTATTATTCCGCCAGTTGTTGATTATCAAACTGATAAACAAGGATATTGATGATAGTATTCAGACTAAGCTTTTCCCTGATGACGTACCAGATGAAATAGAGGTTTACTAGGCGAGTGATGAGGAGGATATAATTACTACCCAGCATGGCGTAGCAGTTAGTGACAATGAAGGTAATATTTTAAATTATCAGATCATAAAATATTTTTTGTCAATTACTTAACAAATTACGGGTTAATTAAAATTTTAAATAAATAAGGGTTTAGAGCGACAGGAACTGTGAGAGAAACTCGCACAAAAAGTGCCCTTTGCTTCCTTCAAATAATATAAAAAAGGAAAATCGTGGATTTTTTCAATATCGACTTGATAAGAATAACTTACTTTTTTTGTGAAATAAAAAGTTAAAAATGTGGTTTTTATATAGTTATGATTTTGTTGAGTCGCTATTAAAAGTAAAACGTTGGCGTTTCACTTCCAAACAAAAAATTATTGTTTCACAACCTAAACTTTTTTCTTCCTATAATGCATCAATGGGAGGGGCTGATCCTTTGGATCAAGATGTCCCCAAATTAGGGCAGTTTGCTTTTTTAAAAAGTTTTCTTCCGTGTGGGTTTCCTCAATTTTATTTTAAGAATAATCTAGTTTTCGTATATTTTTCATAATTAGCTTGATGGCCAAATTTATTATTTTTGTGTTGTTAGCATGACTCAGAGTTATCTAAAACTAAATATTTTTTAATAATTTTCTTATTTATGTAATCCTACCTGTTGTAAAGAAATCAGTATTATCCGGTGGAATACAGAATATCTAGTTTGTTTCCAAAATATGGCCCACGCACTCTTTATGTGGTGACGGTCTTCTTTTATTTACACCTAATATACCCTATAAAGGCTTTCTTTATATTTACAAACTATGTAATAAATATATTGAATTAAATAATTTACACGTCTGGTATAATATGCTTAAAAAGTATTTATTTCATTGCTAATATAATAAATACACACTTTATGAAGGTCAACTATTGACAATAAACACATATCTCATTATATTCTTGTAATAAATACTAAGAAAATATGGGTATAATATAATATGTACAAATCTCTAAATTACTATTAAATCAGATAATAAATTATGCTAATACACTCAACGTATTGGTCGCCACAACTAAATAGTCTACAGCAGTTTCTCCGTAGACGAATAGAATCAATTAAAATTTTTACAGACTGATTTAAAACCTATTTCTAAAAATAAAGGGAAGTACTACTGGAAGAACAATACTGTCAAAATCGTCATTAAAATATACATTTGCGCTTCTGACAACTGTGCGACTCTAATTTGACAAATTGTGTAGCGCGAGGAAATATTTTTACCTATTAATGCACCAGCACAACATTTTTTTCATTATTTATTAAAAACTAATTTAAACCTTCAGCTATTATAAGAAATGTTGTCCTCCCGCTTACGAATTTATGTCAAACAATGTCCATTATCTTTAAATGGATAGAATCATTGACTGTCTTACTACCTTTAATATAAATAAAACGAAAGAAATAAATACACGTAACATATAAGTAAAACTAATTGAAGCAAACCAAGTATATCGAAACAAAAAAGATTGCAATATAATCAGCAAAAGGCCACGGCATTGGCTTAATCCTTGGCTTTTAAAATTAAGTCACATAAGGAAAATATTTTTTTAAATATTTTAATTTTTTCTTTTAATTTTTAAAATATCCCATAAAAGCCTATATAGTCCCAGTATTAATTGTAAGTACCATGAGTGCCGTAGTTTGTAGATATTTAACCCATTGGTTTCCTGTTTCGTCAACGATAGAATTTCCAATTACCGTCTGGATAGTGACATTCAAATAAAACTTACAGTTTAACGTAGAATCCGAATAACAAACCTTCTTTTGATTTTTAGTTACCCATTAGACGACTAACCACCCCCAACGTTGTTTAAGATCACTGATCAGATGAGAAGCGGTATTTTAATGCGGTAAAGGCCTATGTTATCATACCTTATTAAAAGCAACGTACTACTGAATTCAGTGAGATTCAAACTTGCACGTATTCCTGTTGGCGTACCCGCGAGGCCACAAGGCGCAGCAATAGTTGATTATACATTGCCTTTGAATTTTAAAGATATCTAAATTACCCTGTAAGGGTATTGGGTACCCAAATATACAGGGTGATTCGGAATTTATCCTTAGAAATTTAGTAGATACTGAGTATCTACACAAAGTTGTTTTTTATATGTTCTAAATCTAGATACAATACAATATATTTTACAATTTTTTGAAAGCATAAATAAATATTTACGTCAAAGGCACTTTTTTTAATTTTTAAAATTAGTTTCGGGCGACGCCTGCTGAAAACGCTCCAAAAACCAAAATAATTTTTCTTGTAATAATTTTTAAAAGTATTTGAGTGAAAATTGGTTCATTTGGATTGATAATGAAGACTTTAGAGGTCTTTAATGAAACACAAATCCAACTTTAAGCACTTTAATAGTTAAACAGATCAAAAAGTGAACATGAATTTAGCAATTTTTTATGTAAAAGATAACATTCCTCTTTTTACGTATATATCGACTGTCAACGAAACTCACATATCCCTTGAAGTTAGTGACAGAAAATAAAGGTGCGTTTGTACGTTTACAAATATATTTATAAGAATTGCTTTGTCAACACACCCCCTCAATTCTTATAAACTAAAAATTGGAAAACATTCAAGTACTTAACTACTTGGTATGCTGAAATCATACCTACAAAGTTATATACTTAACATTAGTTAGTTAATACAAACGTTTAACTTACTGCGAAAATATTTGAACTTTGGTGTTGCTAAGGATTTAGTAAAAATATCTGCTACCTGCTTTGATGTTGGTACATAATGCAACTTAATTTTATTATTTTGAACACACTCTCTAACAAAGTGATGTTTTACATCTATATGCTTGCTGCGCTTTGTTTCTAATGTGTTTGACATTTTTATACAAGACTGGTTGTCTTCGAATACATCAACAGGAAAAGCATTTAAGTCTAGTATCTCAGAAAGCAGCTGTCCTACAAAAATACATTCTGTTGTGCAATCCGATAAAGCAATACACTCTGCTTCTAAGCTACTGAGCAAAACAGTTGCTTGTTTTTTAGATTTCCAGAATACAAAATTGTCAAATATTTTTATTCCATACCCTGAAATGCTTTTTCTGTCGTTTATATCATTTGGATAATCAGCATCCACAAATGCACTAATAATTTGATTATTAGGATTTACTGATTTTTCAAATTTAAGACCAAAATTGCTTGTTGACTTTAAGTAGCGCAAAGTATTCTTTAAATATGTCCAATGCTCTAGTGTGTAACAATTTAAAAATTGACCAAAATAATAAATTGAATAGCTAAGATCAGGCCTAAAGCCCAACATAATGTACATGAGGAATCCTACAAGTTCCCTATAAGGTAAGTTTAAGTTTTGTAAATCTGTCTCACTATTCCTTAAATTTAGTCTAGGTTGAATTGGAATATTCGCATCTTTACAATTTAACATACCGAACTTAGTCAACACTTTTTCAATTAAATGTTTCTGACTTATAAACAACTTATTATCAGATTTAGTGATTGTTATACCCAAAAATGTTAAAGAAAAATTAACCTGATTCTTAGGAGATAAATCTCTCATTTCAAACTTTAATAATAAGTTTGGTTAAATGTATTTAATTTTTCTTCACATTTGCTAAACAAGATTATATCATCAACATGCACCATTAAATAAATGTCTTGATTGAAATACAGACATGGATCAGATTGTGACCTTTTAAATTTAATTTCAAGTAAGTGAGTATGCAGTTTTTGATACCAACACTTTGGTGCCTTACGTAAACCGTATAAAGCTATATTAAGTTCACAAATTAATGTACAATTTGACATTTGTTTTACTTTAACTCCCTCAGAGATTTCCATGTACACTGGTTTAGGTAAGTCACCATTTAAAAATGCACATTTCACGTCCAATTGGTTTACAAATAAGTTATCTTCAACACACAAGGAGAGAAGTACACGAATGGAAAGCATGCGTGCCACAGGTGAGTAGACTTCAGAGCTGTCAAAGTCCCCTTGCTGATACCCACGAGCCTAGCTTTCTTGACGACTTCACCATTATTACAGTCTTTTTCACAAAACACCCATCTTGAATCAATCACCTTCACATCCTCTGGTTTTTCAATTATTTCCCATGTATTATTTTTCTTTAAAGCATTCAGCTCACTTTCAATAGCTTCATTCCAGCCATTGCCCAATGAAACAGCTTCAGAGTATGTCTTAGGAATATTAGAGTTTAGACTGCCAACAAATAGTGCTGCCATAAGACTTTCATTCTTATCAAAATTCAAATCATAATCAGCAAATCGTTGCGGCATCTTGATCTTTCTTCTTGGCCTTCCATTTTCATTTGGCACCTGATCTTCCTGCTTCACTTGAACATTAGTATTTTCTTGTTCATCTGAGTCACTGCTGTTGCCACTTTCTTGATTTTTATCATCAAAACCAATTATGTGATGTTCAGTGTTTAATTTCGTATCTGTCTTAAACATTTTTGTCTCATCAAATACTACATTTCTTGCTGAGATTACTTTTTGATCAATGGGATTCCACAGACGATAGCCATTATTGGTATAACCAACCAAATACATTTTTTGACTTCTACAATCCAATTTACTTTTTCTATCTTCAGCAGGAATGTGTACGTACGCGGTACTCCCAAAAATTTTTATTTTCTTCAAATCTGGTTTTTGATTGTACCATACCTCAGCTGGGGTTTTTTTTTCTGGTAGAGTGGAGGTTTGGGTACGGTTAATTAGGTATGCTGATGTTGAAACAGCTTCCTCCCAAAAAGATTTCTCCACATTGCATTCAAAGATCAAACATCGAGCTTTGTCTAGTAAGGTGCAATTATACCTCTCTGCCACCCCATTCTGTTCAGGAGTTCTGGTAAACTTGTTTTGCACGAATGTCAGATATTCTTTAAACTTTTAAAGAACTTCATTTTTATTTTGCATAAAATATACTGTTCCAAAATGTAATAATGGTCAATAAAAGTAATAAAGTACCTATTACCATTATGAGAGACCAGATTCAGTGGTCCACACATATCACTTGAAATACATTCAATCACACGTTTAGCTTTTCTTTCTTCTGGCAACTTCCCAAATGGTTTTCTGGTTTGCTTACCCTGTAAGCATACTTTACACAGTGATGATAAATGAAACTTTGAATAATGACCCATTCTTTTGTGCCACAGGTCCTTTTCATTATTAGACGTTAGATTAGCTTCAATTTTAGGAATTTCTAGGTTTAGCACATATAATCCTCCTTCTAATTCTCCTGCTGCTAATAAACAATCATTGTTTTGCTTTATGGCCACTTTATCGTCTTGAAAAACTATTTTCATACCCTTGGACTCAATTTTCTTAACTGACACCAAATTATGAGTTAAGTTTTTACAAATCAGCACATTTTCTAACTTAACTTTAAGACCCTTTGCTGTCTGCAGGTGTAAAGTGCCCTCAAATTTGGCTTCCACACTTTGACCTTCCTTGGCAACTTTTATAGAGTAATTAACACTCTTCTTATCTACAAGGTATTGTTGGAGTTTCCTTGTAGCTAAATGATTTGTAGATCCGAAATCCACTACAAACTTTATATTCGTTTCCGAGCTTAACATTTCATGATTAGACAAGCAAGTTATAAAAGTTACCTCATTTTCCTCTTTTTCTGTTGCATTTGCCTTGCCAAACTTCTTAAGAAGACTAGGACAGTCTGCATTTTTGTGTCCTCGTTTACCACAATTATAACACTTGTACATAAATTTTGATTTTTGCTTTCTGCCACCAAAGAAAGCATTGCTGTCAGCCACTCCTGGCTCTTGTGCTTGACGCTGCTCTTCCGCAAGTAATTTGCTTTTGACAAAGTCTAGAGTTACAGTATTGCTGCCTTGGGAAAACAAAATGTCTATAGCAGTTATTACACTTTGAAATTGAGAATCAGCAACAGATGCTAACAACTGTGAAACAATTTTAGAGTCATCAATTTTTCCACCTGCATTTTTCAACTCCGCCACTGTCTTTTCAAAATCCACAATGTAGTCGTTTAGTGAATTTTTACTGCTAGTAAATTTCATGTTTCTTAGCTTGCGTTGTAACTGCACTTGTGTGCAACACCACGTTTAACGTAGGTTTGACTAAAAGTTTCTATAATTTGTTTAGCAGTTGTCTTACTTTTGATCATCTCTAGGACATTGTCGCTTAAACAGTTTACAATAAGGTTTCTGGCACGTAAATCTTTCTTTTTTCATGGCCCCAGAAGAGTATCATCGGTTGGAGCTTCCTCGGAAATTACATTTAACACTTCATGATGCTCAAGAAGTAATTTTATTCTGAACTCCCAATTTCCGTACCCATTACCATCGAAAGGCTTTACTGCGATGGTGTTTTCAGTTGCCATTTTTCCAGTTTATATAAACTTTTTCACTAAATTGTACTTTCCTGCACTTTTTGACCGTTCGACGCCACTACTTTCACAGACTTAAAATCGCCCGCTTCACTATCTGCAGAACGACAAACGTTCTGGGCCCATAACCTGAAGACTTTAAAGGTCTTTAATGAAACACAAATCCAACTTTAAGCACTTTAATAGTTAAACAGATCAAAAAGTGAACATGAATTTAGCAATTTAGTGTGTAAAAAATAACATTCCTCTATTTACGTATATATCGACTGTCAACGAAACTCACATATCCCTTGAAGTTAGTGACAGAAAATAAAGGTGGGTTTGCACGTTTACAAATATATTGATAAGAATTGCTTTGTCAACAGATTATCCATTAATAACAATTTCCTAAAATTATATGCATCATATTTATTTTACAATTTAGGTTATTTTTATACCTACGCATGTATTTATTTTTTTTCTATGCTTGGTGTTAATGTGTTTACTTCTATATTATTAAGCTTCAACACATAAAAATAAATAAATAATTAGATAGTTATGTATTTTTTACTAAATACAAGTACAAAACTATAAAACATTACTAATTTTGTGTGTGCTCTCTTAATTTAAAATTATACTTTGTTAATAGCAAGGGCAAATGTAAACAAAACTGTTTAACTTTAACAGTAGAATATGACAGACGCATTTAATATCCAGTTATAGCAGATTAGTGTAAGTCCAGATCATTATTTAAAATATTAATATCTTATTAAAAAATCCATATTCGAGTTACTGCTAAATTCTAAAAAAGATTTAGGTCGATCACTGTGAAAGACCTATGAAAATAACAATATTATTATTATTTTTAAGCCTGCGAAAGTAAGTCCTCACTTACATTTTATCCGGGTTACATTACTAAAACCATATGACGCTAAAATTAAAAGAAATTTAATCATCGATACTAAGCAAAAAGTATCCATGTTCTAAGAGGTTGCACATCCCTATAAATGCAAGCTGCCAAAGTTAGACCTTTTAACTTCTAACAATGTATATGTATTTTAATTATTATTTAGTCTCAAAGTATTTACATTATAATAATATTGTTACTTTGATAAGTGCTTTACCTCTTAAGTACCACACGGCAATGCCTTATACAACAAAAATACCTTTTTTACTACCTTCTTAGAAAATACCGTTTTTAACCTCTGAATAAGGGTAGGAAGGTAAAATTTATGTTTTCATATTCCAACCGAGCATTTTTTAAAAAGGTGATATTCTACGTATCTTTTCCAATATTTAATTGGCAAAAGATATATCTAATGATAATAACTTAGAAGATTCTAAAATGTCTAGCGGACAGCAGTCCATTTTTTTAAATAAGTTTTTAAATTTGTGTTATTTTTCAAATAAAAAAAAAATAATTTTGACTGTTGTTTAAAAGCGTCAATTATTATGTTGTATACAAGTTCCTTGGCAACACCCGCCTCTTTGATGTCTTAAGTAATTTCAAATTTTACGTTATACTTTAACAAGTTTTTATTACAGGGGTTTATATAAACAATCAAAACCACGATTTAATAAGAAAACACAAAATTCAAAGATAATTGTTGAAGATTTAAATGAAAAGTAGTAGAAATAATTATATACATTGCTCCAGAGTAAAGAACATTTCCTACCTTGGCTTATCCGCGATAGGAAAAAAGCACTTTCCTTCCTTGTTATGTTATTAACTAAACTCCTGGACAAAATTAACGCAACATCATAAACTTGCCACATTTTTGATGATATTTTTTTTCTGAACTTATAATCCGATTTGAATGATTTTTTTTTGCATTATAGGTTTTTTTTTCTTGACAATGTCATAGTTTTCGCTGTTTGGGATAAAAAGTTTATTTTCGATTTATACCGGGTGTAATAAAAATGTTATGCTTTTGTCCGGGAATTCGTATCACCCTGTAGAGTATACTAGCGAAACATAGCAGTTGACATTAAACGGTAGGTCCATCTTTTGACAACATGTTCTTTTTTGGTTTACTTCATTATCTCTATTATTAAAGGAGATACTTCGTTTTATAGCGTAATATGTTTTTATAGACTGTACTATTCGCCACATTTATTGTTAAATGTTTTCAAGTAGACTAAGGACCTTTTTTGCATTTTAAGCGATGTGTCAACAGATGTATTTTAAAGTTACAAAGGTTAAATAAAATTCGTCAAACTGTTCGGAAACTGCTTATTAAAGGTTTGTTTTGTATGCCCAGTTGCCCAACGAGTACTTTAATCATGAAAAATGAATCGACCAAGAAACTTATCGGTAGAAGAAGCAGTAAGAGTCTTAACTTTGGTGGATGATGGCTACTGGATGTGTCATATTGCTAATGTCATAGGAAGACATCGTTCGAGTCTAAGTCGTATGGTTGAACGATTTAACGAGACAGGATCTTACTCTTGAAGGGCAGGACGAATGCAAAAACGATGTACCGATTCAAGAAGTGAGCGTTTTATTAGGCAAACTGCTCTGAGAAACAGAAAGATCACTAGTACTAGGCTAAGAATTAAGCTTAGAACTGCTCGCCATTATACAATATCGTCTCGAATAATCAGAAGACGTCCTAATGACTCTGGTTTTAGTAACAGCAGAGCGGCAAAGAAACAATTACTCACCAGAGTGCACAGAGTTGCAAAATTACGTTTTGCCAGAAATTGTCGACATTGAACTGTTAATAATTGGTAGACGGTTTTATTTTCGAATGAAATGAGTGTAAGTGTCAGTTCTCCTGATAAGCTGTTACACTTTATTTTTCTGGAGATAATTATTATTTTCAAAGTCTAGACATTATGTTACTTTAAAAGTAAATTAATCATAAAAATAGTAATGATACTTACACAATAATATTCTGAGATTAGTTAGGAAGACTAATCGATCCAATACTGCCATATAAAATAAGTAGATATACCTGTAAATTATATGGAAACACGTTATTTTAATAATGTTAATTGATAAACTCACACCGTCTGTCTGAGCCTATGTCTTCTCAAGGGATTTCTGTGCTCATGCAAAATATTATAAGGCGTAAACCACTGATTTGACCGTTATTCTGCTCTTAGGCCTTCTAGTACGTCTAGCGTGATCATTGGGGTGTTAACAGCAACCTTCCTTTAGCTAGACTTGATGTAAACAAACAAACAGTTATTATTAGATTAACATGCTAAATTTACCATATTTTTATTAGTTACTTTTGCTTTGAATCTACCTTTTTCCTGGCAGTAAAAAAACGCCTGTCTTTTGATGTCAATTTTGACAGGCAGGTAAACCAAACCCTATTTAAGTGCCCTTTGACTTTTGATTGGCTTCTTGGTACTTGCCATCTCTAATGTAGCCCGCTTGCTGAGCTGTCAGAACCATGTTGGGTTCTCTTTTTGCTTTTGATGTTCGAACCAGTAAGAGCTCTTCCATAATTGGGAATTTTATAACTGAGATAGGACGTTGGCTATTTTGGTGGCATGTTTTGTAATAAATATGTACCTTTCTCGTAATTTGTAGTATGTAAGCCAAATTTGTCAATGATTTTCTCAACAAAAAAATAGTACATGAGGCCATTCAAAATCCAAGGTAAGCCGCTTGAATTTATTCTAATCACAAAGTAACGCCATTTACTAACTATCTAAGCATGTTCTTTATATCATTATTTGCATTTAGATTAACACAAGCCATTATTTTAGGCTTCTTTATGCACGTCTTTATCCACGTCTTGACTGACGTTTTACTCTACGAGTTCGCTTCTTCTTCGCTTTGATTGTTGTCTTCTGCATTCCACGATACTATACTACATGATCTAGACATAGGTGCTGGCGGGTGTCGCTTTGGTTATTGTTGTTTTCCCTATCATCTGCTTGGCCAGACAGTTTATCGATTCATCCAGCGAGGAGTATAGGCATCGGATCCTATGGACACACATCAAAAAGAAAGATAAGTAATACTAATTGGTGTAATTAGCTTTAGAAAACGCATCTCATGCCCGTTTGTCTTCAAACCTTGGTTGGTGGCTGACCAATAATAAACCGCTTCCTCTGCTTTTTAAATTGTAATCAAATACATCACTTTTCCCTTTAACAAAAGTACATATTATGTGAATGTACCGCTGCATATTTATGCTTAAGCTTTACCTCTAGTGCTATCTTAGTAGCAGTAGTTTAATATTAACTTGTTGTTTCTCGTTTGATGTAAATAAAATTTAGTATAATTCTTTTTTGTCAAATCAGTGTTGTGTAACAAATTTTCTTCACCATTAACAGCCGTAGGCATTGTTAGGATTTACGTTGATCGGAGCTTTAAGGGACTCCTGTTAAGCACACATGCATTTTTCCATTCACGATAAATAAACGGACTTGTCTAGGCCTTGAACATTTAACCGTTGTTTAATTTTATAAAGAACCCCTTTCCCGTTTCAGATTAAATTTTTAAAGGATGATTGAGTAAGGGGGCTAATATTCTGTTCTGGAGATTAAAAACGGGTGGCACCTTTTTTTATAGGGACTTATATACATATTCATTGTTACTTTTATACAGGAGTATTTGACCCACTCCCCTCTCCGCGTTTAGCTAGCGGCCGATCTTCAGAGCAGGGTAAGCCTTTGAGGCAAGTTAGGCCACCCAGTTTGCAACAACCAGACTTAACTAAAATTGGAAAGGACCAATGTTCCTTGGTTTTTTCATTTTGTGGGTAATAGAGCGTACATTTGTTTGGCGGAGGGCAGGAGAGAGATTTGCAAGTTGCAATATCTGTAAGTAAAGTTAGGTTATTATTTGGTTGTCAATATTTTTGGCTTCGTTTTTTATTTGATAAAACCCAAGCAGCTATTGGCAAAATAATAAGACCTTGATGTACGGCACATGGGATTTTCAAAATTCGAAATAAAAATTTGATTTACGCATTTAGACTTTTTGATGAAATATCCAAACTCACTTTAATTGTATAAAAGTCTTGTTATTTTATGACCAAAGTGACCCGCAAGTAAAATAAGACTTTTGTTAGCTAAGTGCTTAACGGCAAAAGCCACATCCGAGCTACTACTGCTACCATAACCAAAGTGTTTTATCACAACACTGACTTTAAGGCTAAACTGTTATTTTTTACTGATGTTTTTCAGAAATGTTCATTGATTGTACATCAGTCGTTACTTTTATTATCAGAGGTATGACAAGGACGATCGAATAAAAAATTTAAAGTAAAAGTACCCTATTTGTTAAGGCACTTTGTAAGCCAATTCTATTTAAATAGTTGAATATCTATTACATAATAATCCTGTTATTGTAATTTTCATTATTAAGTCTTTATTCCAATCTATTATGTGCAAATATGTCGATTTGCATTTGCTTTTAAACATGCAAGCTATCCCATATAATTGAACTATAAATTTTAAATAATCGATAAATCGAAACTAAATCGTTGCAGAGAGTCAAAAGAAACCATATAAAGTAATGTCGGCGACTCGAGGAGATTCATTGCGACAACACATTGATAAAATACGTGTTTGCTTTAGTTTTATACACGAATTCTCTTTACAATTTCTGGATATTCATCATCGCATTTAGCGAGAAACGAATGTATGTATGGTTGTACTCTGACATTATAAGTTTAATACCGGTGAAGGTCCCATACTAGCCTTGCATGTTATTAATAGAATAAACATGAATTGGATTGCTTAGGTTTTTTTTTAATTATACGGTGTTTAAAAACGATCTCTTAATATTTAAGGAAAAAATTTCTCAGGTCCTTTTATGAAAAAAAATTCCTATAAACATAGATCCGGAAATGTAATGTATCCAAGATACAGTATTTTGGAACTTTTTTCCATAAAATGACCTCCTTAAATATTTCCGTTTTCTATTAAGCCACCTCTATATTGCCCATATACAGGTATTGTATGTACGGGGTCATTCAGGGAGAAGTGCACAGAGCCATATTTGCGGCTTTCCTCGTAATTAAAAAAAAAAAAAAATAGTCATTTCATGTATTGTAAATAATAAAAATAAATAAAAAATACAAATCTAGCGCATGTTCCAAAAGATCCTACTGGGCCCAACCACAACGACGATGTGTGAACACAGCGGGTGGGACTAAGCCGTTTTTTTTCCTGATTATTTAACAATGTTTGGTGAAATATGTTTATTTCACTCAACATCCAACCTTATGCCTATAAAACTAACATAATAAATTAAAACTGACCTAAAAAATAATCTTTGGGATTCTCATATGAATCTGATCACCTAAAATAAAAACTTAATAGTTCGATTAGTGTAAGAAAATAAGCTAGATTATTTTTTTTGTTTACTTCAAAAGTTTTTTTATTGAAGAGACTTTTCCCATATTCCCAGTTAATTATGCACCAGTGAGGTAAAATAATCTTGAGCTTTTTTTCCTGAGAACCTTTAAAAACTCTTAAATTGGTAAATTTTTTGACCGACATTGGTATTAGACATAAAATGACACAAAACCGTGTAAAATATTGAGCACAACGCTGCCGAATAGACAAGTAAAAACGCGACAGCCCGTTTTTGCTCGATACTGCATTTACTTATCACGTTTTTTCCCGGTATGGAATATTTTTTTTATTTAATATCTCCCGACTTATCGCGTTCTTGTCGGGGATTTTTTTTAGAACAAAATTTGACAATATTTTTTATCGGATGACGTCAATATCTCAATTTCGTTAAAAACTGACTTAGCCCGTTTTTTCCCTGTACCCTTCGATTGGTCTTAAAGTAGTTATAAATGCTATATTTTAAATCTTTCCCAAACGAATTAAAACTTTTTTTTTTTAAATGTATCCTAATATTAGATGTGTCAAAAACCTAAATTTATCAGAAATTTAAATATTCTTGTAACATGATATTTTGATTTAAAAAAAAACTTACCTTATGGTTTATGCCTGACATATTAAACAAAAATCTTAAGTTTTAATTAGTGATAATATACTTAAAAAAATGATGATTTGTAGATGTTTCAGAGACGTATAAAAATACATACGATTTTATTTACAATAAAACCGTTCGACAATAATATTAACTAGTCAGTACAATTTATTTTCCGATATGGTTAATTTCCAACACTGGTTTGATAGTGGCAACAGAGCACTGACTACCTAACTTCTTAAAGACAGAATCTAAGCGTCGTTGCAGGGTGGTTTTATAGACCGTCTGGCCACCGTTAAAAAAGGATGCCTGCCGTTAGTCTTGGTAAAAACTGGAAAATAGACCTGGAAAGTGTAAAAAACAGCCATTTGGGAACAATTTATACTCAATGTGCCATCTAAACCAACGAAATTTGATGAAAAAAAAAATGGCGAAAAATTATCGGCATATGTATAGGTTTGTCTGTCGATCTAAGGGCCAAGCTTGACTTTGGCTTTGAAAAAAGTAGTTGTGGATAAATTGTACTTAGTATACTAAGCCAAAGTTTTCGAATGGTTATTTAGCGCGTATTTATCAAATAGTTGGTATACTGATAATGAGAATAATTGTTCTAAGATAGCTATAATTAACCGCAGTTATCCTTTAAAACATATTAATAGATGATCAGCGCATCTAAGACCATACTGGGTAGGATTGGTCTCTTTTTTTACGGTGGGCTGATGGTTTATTACCCAATGTAGGCTTTTTAAAGGATAATAATGTCGGCAAACCTATTTTACCGGCCTATTAAATTTTACAACACGAAATTAATACTATAGATGTGCGTCTTAATTAAAAAGCTATTCACTTATTTACATTAACAATTATTAAATAAGATACATTTTAGTATTTTAAAAGTGTGTCTTTTATTATATAATTTAAACGTGATTTGTTTACTTCAAAGTGCCCTAAAATATAAAGTTATAATTTGCTTTAACCAGTATAATTGCACAGCGGATCAAGCCACTTTCCAAGAAATTTAAATAATGCTTTTCGGAATTTTACCGTAACAAGGGTAAATTATTTTCTTTCTGTATCACGTCGTGTAGTTTAACTTATGGTCAAGAAAAAAAAATATTTTTAGAACATTATTATTTACATTTGGGAAATGTTTTACCAAGGTTTTTAAAATAAAAATTCAAAAAAAAGTTTAATTTTTTTAATGAGCAATTCAACGATGGTGCTATGCCCAAAACTTTTTTGTATAGGGTGTCGGAAATAACGTTCAAATAATCCTGAGGGTGATTCTACTTGTTAAATTATGAAGAAAATTCTATATCAACATAGGTCCGCAAATGCGTCATAAGGTCGCTATGGCGATTCAAAGATGGCACCGAGATATATGTTTTATTTTATATTTCTGGAACCGTTTTAGAGTGTTATTTGAGTTTTGGCATATGAATTGCTTTTAATAGTAGGTATTTTTCAGTGTTTTTACTAAATTATTATTTTAATAAGGGACGTGCCGACAGAGAGGCCGCGATTTAATTTATTCCCATTTTTATTAAATGTCATATTTTTGCAGTTTTCTTTATAAATTCTAATTCCGCGGTATTAATAACATAAACAAGGTATTCTTGTTGAAAACTTGTCAGACTAGCCGTTTTCGATAAAACACTATTCAAAGAAAATAGTGCATGCATTGGAAAAAAAAACAAAGAGTATTCCGGCGTTTTTTGAAAGGCGAGAACAATAAATTTTTTAAATTATACTGTAATTAACAGAATTTTAATTTAAAAAACTTTATTTTTTAATCTTATGTTAAATTGGTTTACCGCAGAAATATGGCGTTTAATAAAAATGTGGACAAATTAAATCGAGGCCTTCCCTCTCGGTACGTCCCTGATTAAAAAAATAATTTAGTAAAAACACTGAAAAGTGTCTACTATTAAAAGCAATTTATATTCAAAAACTCAGATGATCATCTAAAACAGTACCAGAGATAAAAAATAGAACTCCTATATCCCGGTGCCATCTTTGAATCGCCATAGCAACCTTATGACACATTTGCGGACCTATATGTCAATATAAAGTGTTTTTCATAATTTAAGATGTAGAATCATCCCTAAAAGTATTCGAACGTTATTTCCGGACACCCTGTATATATGTTTTAATAAGCTCACAACATTTTATTTAAAGGTGAGTTTCTTGACTGTGAAATTTTTCCCAGATGGTATTTTGATATTTTTTATAACTTTGACAGGTATTATTTGTTTACAACACGTTATTATTAATCAGTATACATGTTGTTGAAAATGTCTACAATTAATGTCTATATATTTGTTATAGTTTAGAATTTTTGATACTGGCGATCAAATAATTAATTCCCAAGTATCATCTTTGTCAAAATACAAAACATTATTTTAATAACCTTCTTAAAAAATTTTGCAAAAAATAACTTTTTAGTTAATCTACCACATATAAATTATATAATTTGTCGTCTAAATCGCTATACTAAAGTTAAAATGGTTAAATTTAAAGGGGAAATCCGGGGATATGATTCCGTAACGTTTTTCGCTGCCGAGTGCCGACAAAACTGCCACCGCTGATTTGCTCAATTTGCGCACGTCATCCCACGTCAGGTCGAATGAGATGTAAAGTGTCTTAAAAATCAAACTCAATCTTTCTCCAAACTGACTTCGGATCCCGGCACTTTACGTACACAGATGCTTTTCGATTTTTTATAAAACAGCATTTCTGACTATGTCTGATATGTTTCTCATTTGGGTAAATCCGAAATCTGCCAATTTTTGGCCGATATATTTAAGCCATTAGCCTAACATCACCACCTTTTATTTAAAAAACAATTTTATTTTTTTTTAAGTGACATCAAATATCAGGAGAAAGTTTTTTTTAATAATATAAGAGTAATTAACTTACCAAATTTTTTGTCTTTTCTACGTTAGTATATTTAATATATTCGGATCTGCTTTATATAAGTTTGTTTGTAATTAATTTAACAAAAAATCAGTAACAAAAACTTTAAAGAAATAAATCTAGTGTTTTTAAATGGTTTGCCAGTTGGAAAATAATTGCAACCATTATTTAGTGTTTAAATGAATCAGTCTTAAGATCTACTCTTTAAAAAAACTGCCGTTTTTCTTCTACGAAGCGGCAAACTCTCTACCAATTTTTTACGATTTAAGGTATACATATAATTAGATTTGGGGCAAGTCAATAAATAAATAATGCGTTGTCCTTTTAATCTTAAAGGGATAAACGATATTTTAGACATAGTTGTTGCAAGAGTATCCAAAATAGTATTCAAAAATGAACAGCGTCATACAACGAGGAGTAAGACTGGATTTAGTGCTCGACCGACGGTCAACGCTGACATCGATCGAACATAGCTATAACAATGAAAATGTATGATCAACTACAGTGCGTGAGATGGCTATACAATCAGGTTTGCACCATAGTTGATCAACCATTTTCATTGATACAGCAACATTTGACCGATATCAGCGCTGACCGTCGGTCGAGCATTGAATCCAGCCTAAATAGAGCTATATCCATGGCTCTTCTTTTATTAAAAAAATATATAAAGATGCTATTTGGTGTTTAACCGATTTAAAAAAAAGGAGGCTATCAATCCGATACGTATGTATGTAATATTATTGGAACAAGTACAAAATATGTACATATTTATGATGATTTATTAGGTCTTCCAAACCAATATGAAAAATTTTATAGGTGTATTTTTGTATGTTTGTACGTTTTTAAGTTTGTACGTTTGTACGTTTGTAAGTTTGTAAGTTTGTACGTTTGTACGTTTATACGTTTATACGTTTGTACGTTTGTACGTTTGTACGTTTGTACGTTTGTACGTTTGTACGTATGTACGTTTGTACGTTTGTACGTTTGTACGTTTGTACGTTTGGGGGCATTTGTACGTTTGTACGTTTGTACTTTTTAATGCGTTTGTACGTTTGTACGTTTGTACGTTTGGGGAACTCAGGTGATATTAAACAGTACCAGAGATAAAAATAGTACTCATATCCCGGTGCCATCTTTGATCGCCATAGCAACCTTATGACACATTTGGCTATATCAATAAGGTTTTTCATAATTTAGATGAGATCACCTAAAGTTTCGAACGTTTTTCCGGTACGTTATATATGTTTTACGTAAGTACAATTTTATTTAAGGTGAGTTTTTACGTGTTTGTCCCAGATGGTATTTTGATATTTTTTATAACTTTGACAGGTTTATTTTTTTCCCCGTTTTATTTGAAACGTTTTTTAAAATTTTTACAATTTGTCTATATATTTGTTATTAGTTTGTATTTGATATGGCGAAAAATGTTTAAATTCCAAGCTTTTGTAAAAAAAAATTAATTTAATAATTCTTTTTTATAAATAACATTTTAGTTAACTACAAAAATTAAAATTTTCGTTAAATCGGTTCTAAATTTAAAATTTAAATTAAAGGTCGGGTGTGGTAATTTTGCTGGAGTGCGAAAAACTGCCCCCCTTCTTGCGCACGTCATACCAGGTGAATGAGGGTGTCTTAAGAAAATGTTAATTTTAATGCGTTCGATCCCCGGCAACTTTACGTACAAATCTTAATCGATTTTTGATATAATAAGCAGGATTTTCTGACTACTGGTTGATATGATTCTCACTGTGGAAATACCAAATCTAAATTTCCGAAGATCTTGATTAGCTAACATCACCACCTTTTCTGTCAATTTTTTTTTTTTTTAATCCCAAATTTTATCAGGTCATAAAGTTTTTTTTAAATTTAATATAAGAGAATTAACTTTCCCAAATTTGTAATTTTAATACGTTATTTTTTAATATATTCACTTTTATATAAGGTATTTTGTATTTAAATTTCAAGATTAAAATCATTTTAACAAAAACTTTAAAGAAAAAAAATTTGGGTTTTTTGTAAATGGTTTGCCATTTAAAATTTGCCTTTTTAGTGCTTAAATGAATCAGTCTTGTCTATTTAATAAAAAAAAATGTTTTTATTTTTGTTTCCCTTTTTTAAATTTGGGAACATTCCTTTAAGGGGCTAAGTCATAAGACTAAATAAACTGATGGCCCTTAAATGAAATAAAGGCATTTATTAAGACAAGATATAAAATGAGTATTCAGAGAAGGGGAAAGCGTCTAAGAGGCAGAAGACTGCATTTAGCTGACGACGTCAAGATGAATGAGAACATGTTCAGGTAAAACTGTATGATAACTACATGCGTAGTGGCATACAATCAGTGCACCTATTGGGTAACCTTAGATAAGCAACATTTGACGTATAGCGGACCGTCGTTTCGGACTTTGAACCAGACTAATGGCAATCCATGGCCTTGCATTAAAAAAATATATGGCTATTGGGTGAACCGATTTAAGACCAATCGATCATGTATGGTCTGTGGATTGGAACAAGTACAAAATAGGGTCCCCATATCTAGCACAGATTAAGGCCCAAACCAATATGAAAAACAAGGGCGCATTGCGTTTGACGCTTTAAGGCGGCCATGTAAGCCTCTAGGACTGTACTTTTACATATTTACTTGAGAGTACGTGACGTGGGCACCGTGACAGACGTTCTGTCAGCGGTCAGTTACGCCGCAGGCGTGTCGTTTGGAGTGTACGTTTGTCTCCTCAGGAATGCCCTGACGTTTGACGTTGGGAATGCCCTCTGTACGTATGTACGTGAAACTTGTACATACGTTCCCTACGTGTAGTCTACCCACGAATGGAGTGACGTTAGTCGATAACGACCTCCCGTGCTCGGGTACGTCTGTACGGTACGTTGGCTCCTAAAACAGGACGTTGTAGGAGCTTGTAATTATGGACAGAGGTTTGAGGTTGAGGTTTTCTTTATGTTTGGAATTTGCAAGCTTTTTCGAAACAATTAATGAATTTCTATTAAGATTTATAATACAAAACAGTAAAAATTTTATTAAAATCGGTTCAGTACCTTCAGTTTAATACAAGCTGCGGGTGTGGTGGCATCATAGGACGTATCGAAAAAATAAAACTTTTTGCGAAACAAACCGGTAAAAAGGGTGCTTTATTAAGAAAATGTTAATTTTATGGCGTATCAGTCCTCCTTGGATACCTCTGAAATCTTAAATACTATTTTGTCGATATAGATTAAGCGAAAGGGTAACATTATCTAACTTCACTGGTTAAATCGATTGCACACTGTGTTATACTAAAATTTAAATTTCACGAAGATCTTGATTAAGTTTGACAAGACCTACTTTTCTGTCTGTTGTTTTTACTTTTTTTATCTACCATATTGGATCAGCCTTCATAAATGTTTTAAATTTGACTTTAGATTCGGAATCAGCACCTCAAAAGTTATCTCTTACAGAATTTGTAATTTTAATACTTTATTAAAATGTCAAATGTTCTTTGATTTTTATATTTATTTTAACTTTAATATGAAATTATATTAATATAATGTACATGTACATAATAGGTTCTTCAATGATATGGTTTTGTTAGCATTAAGTCTTGGGCTACCAATGTATTTATTTGTTAATCAGTAAGAACTAATATACTAATGTACTAAATAGCAAATAAAGACAATAAAAATCCAAGTTTTTAGTATTATTAATACATGATAGTTGTTATAAAACAAAGAAATATATTAAAAATAGTATTATTCCAAAAAAGTAACAAAAAAACATGTGTTACCTGATTACCTATAACGAAATTATTTGCTATTTTAGATTACTTTTTATATTAACAATTATTGTACTACATTTATGATGGGCTAATTTCTAGTTTAATTTAGGTATAAAAATACTTATTTTGGTTTAATTTTTTTGAACGAGCTTTATTAAAATATTTTACAGCAAAGATTTTTTTATTAATTTTAAAACTTAAATGCAGAACTAAATGAGTACAATCAGGGAATAAGGCAATAACAACGAACGTAGAAGAAGAAGGGCACATAGCAGGTCAACCTCTCTATGCATCAGAGACTCTTGATATCTTCTCAGGGCTTCTTCGGTTTGTTAGAACTAAGTTGGGGCCCGTATTTGCCCGGTGAAATCCTAAGTTTCTATTTAAAATGTGACAAAAAGTGGCGCCCACATCCTGACAGCCAACCTTTGTGCGGTAGTTGTATATATTGTAAATTTCTCTAAACCCAAGGTCGTAGAGACCTTGGACCGGGTGCGGATATTAAAGCACTCTTTACACTTTTATATAATGCAAGAAAATTCACTGGCACTTCACCATTTGGATTCTGCAGCACTTTGAACTTGGTGAAGTAATAGCTTGTTGGCGGACCTGTGAGGGTTTTCATAGTTTTTATCTTGCTCCGTGTATCGTGCGTTTAGTTATTACTGTTTTATGTTGATTTAATAAAAGATCTACTGGTTTTACTTCGATCGGCAGAACGGACGTAAACTTAACCTATTTACCCCGGTTGGCTGATCGGCCACGCTATGGTGGTGCCGAGCCGTCCATAGGTGAGCTCTGGAAGGTCATGATGCTTTGTAAAAAAAAATAAAAGAGTTTATTGATTTTAATCGAGATCTATTATCAACGGTTTAAATTTTTTAAAACATTTTACAAATATATCAGTGCCAGCAAATAGATACAAAATAATTAAAAGTTATGAAAAAAAGATTCCAACTCTTGATCCGTGGTAGGTTTAAGTTAAATATTTAATTATTAATTAACTTAAATAATAAAAGTTTGCAGTAAAAAAACGTTACTGAAAATCAAAAATAAGCTGCAAGAAATTCAACATTACTGGACTCTTCATAACAAAAACTATTATTTAAAGTAAAAAGCATCTTCATGGCTCTAACAAAAGGTTGCACCCAACTAGAGAAGGGCTAAAGAGGTCTTACCCCAATGCTGTCTCGACCAGAACTAACTTGATTTCGCGTTCAGAAACCAGATCCCAGAATATGCACCGTCTTTCAATAGTGCCAAATTGATACGTATCAACGCATATACACTCGCCAAATTGGTAAACCAGCTAAAATGTGTTTTTTAATTAACTCTCCTTATTTTAATTTATGAGACACTTAATACTTTTTGGAGCACTTGTATTATATTTTACTTTTAAAACAGGTATACATTGTTTTATTCAAGATTAACTTTTTGCTTTATTTTTAATCAAAATTATTAAAACAATTAATAGGGTTTGAAACAAGATTTTTTGCAATAAAACTTTTCTTTTTCCTAGCCGCATAAGTCACCATGTTGTCATTTAATATAAGTAGAGAAAGTTTTATTATTTTTGTTAACTTTTTATTCGACAGTCCATAAAGGCTAAGGCCTAAGCACTAACAAATTGGTGGTCTTAAATGAAATAGAAGGCAGTTTATTAAGACAAGACATAAAGATTTGGAGATTTAGAGGCTTGTTCAGTTAAACTGTATGGAGATGCATGGCAGTGGTACTTCGTGCTACTCTATTGGGGTAAGCTAGAGTAGGAAATATATTGACGTAAGGCGACCCTATCTTTCTGGACATGCCGCAGGATCTGTGGCAAATCCTGGGGCATGCAACCAAAACAGATGTACTGGCTATACGTGACAGTCACAAGACCAATGATCATGTATGGCTCTGTGGCATGGTGGCGCAAGGGGCAGCAGCGGCTGACACAAGCAAAGCTATCTAGCCTACAGAGAAAGGCCAGCCTAATGAACAAGGGCGCGCTGCGCTCGACACCAACGGCGGCCATGGAAGCCCTCCTAGGACTGCCTTCTCTACATATTTACTTGGAGAAAGAGGCAAAGTGGGCAACCTACAGACTCTATCAAGCGGTCAGTAACAAACCGCAGGCGTGTCATATGGAGAGCACCAGTCTCCTCAGGAATGCCCTGACCTATGACAGACTGGGAATGCCCTCAGACATAATGCCGACAGCAACCAATAACAACCGGCCCTACAGTGTAGTCTACCCACAAATGGAGGACTAAAGTCGAAAAACGACCTACCTGCTCCGGGCTGACATCTGTTGGTACACCGATGGCTCCAAAACCAAGGACGGTGTGGGAGCTGAAATATATGGACAGAGGCTGAGGGCAGAGTTTTTCTTTAGCCTGGGCACTCTTGCAACCATATTTCAAGCGGAGGAATTTACTATTGAGATGTGTGCTAGATCGCTGGTTGATCGGCACTGCACACGTAAGACAGTTAAAATATTCTCCGATAGTCAAGCAGCTCTTAAGGCTCTTGAATCCAGCCGGTGCAATTCGAAAACCGTCTGGAATTGCAAGGATGCGCTGACCAAACTGGGTCAAAACAATAATGTTACCCTACTGTGGATTCCTGGACACACCGGCCCCGAGGGTAATGAATCCGCAGACCTCCTTGCCAAAAGGGGGGCGGAGACAAAATTCACAGGGCCCGGAACCGGTCATCGGTATATCTTATGGAATGGCCAAGCAGTTTATACCAACTTGGACGCAAAGAGAAAATCTTCGGTACTGGCAAGGACTTCCGGGTCTCAGACACTCAACGGCCTTCATAAGATCACCGAAGCAACAATGTACTGTCAAACTACTGGAGCAATAAAGGGTACACTCTAAAACTCTAGTGGGACTGTACACGGGACACTGCAGATTAAAATACCACATGCACAAGATCGGAGTAGTTATAATAGCGAGCCACTTCTGCGGGACACCTGGTATATGGTGTGGTTCCTTAGTTTTTTGTGAGCTTGCTAACCTCTAGAAATTTTTCAAGGAGTGTATTTTTTTATTATGCACTATCTGTGGTTTAAATTTATAATTCTATGACTTGAAAACATAGACAGATGCCTATTTTAAGTGTGCTATTTTTAAATTTAAAACGCAATATGTAAATTTCTCAAAATATTTAAAACTATAAGTTTGCGTGTATGCGTGTATTAACATAAATAATAGTTTTATTGCCAGAGAAATACGACAAGATAAGAAGATACAGGAGAAGAAAGTGGTCTCTCGAGCAAGAGAAGGGCATTTTCGTCGTGGCAAAAAAGCATTGATTTCCTCTTGAGCCACCAAGACGAGTCGAGATGATAGTTTTCCCCGTCTTGTTCCCGTTTGACGGTAATATTATTATGTAAACATTTTAACTCTTAAAATATATGAATAAAAAGCTGTCCAGTTTGAACGTATCCTATTAAACTTGCGCTCTTTCTAAAATAAGCCGCTATAAATCTGCCCATTTACTTTCCATATCAATGGGAAAAAGAGGCAAAACAAAAGGTTTTTGTTCGCTTCGGTCAGAGAATTCGTTTCGTTGGGATTGCTAATGCGGTTTCCGAATCCAAAGGGAAAATTAAAATATTCCTGCTCGTTTAGATATACATGCACCATCGTCCAAAAGAAATATTATTTAGCCCTAATGGGGTCAGACGTTTTTCTGATTTATTTTATTTTATTTTGTTAAATTTGGTATTTAGTATAAAACCCCTGTCCAACACATTTTTGGAAAATGTTCAGATATTTACTTTTGTTGATATGAATAGCTGTTTTGCCTAATGATATAACATTTTCAGAATTATAAACTAGTGTTTTTACTTTGGCGCAACGGCTTTATAAGCAAATAAAGTATTTTACATTATTTTAATACATCCTTAAAGTTTGAAAAAACAGCTGTTATTATTATACATAAGTAGTTTAAATCACAAGGATTTTTATGTGGCTTTGTTAAGTTTTAAACACTATATAATGTCGTTACTTTATACGTGTAAAAGTTTTGTAAATTTTTTTAAAAGTTTATTTATAATTTTACTATTTTTAATGTCCTAAGTATTTGAAACTTATATTAAAAACAGTTTTTAGCTTAATAAAGATCCAAAATCAGAATCAAAATGCTGAAAAACAAATATAACGTCCATTATTTTCCCACTCTCGTTCCCAAAACCTTTTCTTTTTTTTAGCTAATTTTTATCTGCGAATTTTCAATAAACAGCTGGTAACTTAATACCACTTTAATAATTTATGGATAATATCCATATTTTACTATTTCACACCACAAGCTCATCAAATGACGACTGAGCAGTGCCTTATTTGTCGTTTTTCTAATATTAAAAAAAATATATGAAATAGTCATTCTGTGTATTGTTTTCCTTGGAATTGTAAAGAACACACAAAAAAATTATTTGAATTGCAAGAACGACTTAAAATTATTTTTTTTTATGACAGACCGTGTTTGTGTATTACTACATTTCATATTATACAGATTGGCTAAGTTTGATCTTGGGATAGAATTTCTGTGTAAAGAAAAGAGATAAATTAATAATTTCTAAGTGAAAAATATATAACGCAAAATATAATGATATCGCTATACCCTACCTTTAATTTAATTGGTTTGGAGAAGAAACTTTAATTGGTTTCTAATGCCCGTAGATGGGAGGTGACCACGTCACAAAGGACACTTACTTGGCCGGCATTATCTGTCCTGCTTCAATTTTTGATCAAATGTTTCTATTGTCATGCTCTCAATAAAACGTAGACCCATGTAAAGAAAATTTTTATTATGGGATTTGCGAAAAAAAGTTGCGTTTTTTTACCGCCATTCAGAGAAAGTTTCAAAAGTAAATCCCCAATTTGTATTGTTTTTGTAATTTTGATCAAATTTTATCGGCAAATTCTAAGTTTTGCAAAATTATATATGTTTTTTTTTGAAATCATAGCCAGTTAACTTTTTTTTACTCAACAATTTTTTTATGCATTATATTTCACATGCCTCTAACTTCAAGAAAAATGCAGATATTTTCGCGTAATTTGGAAGTTGACAATAAAATTTGATCAAATTCATGAAAAAAATACAAATCGAGGATTCGTTTTTAAAACTTAGATATTCCATGGGTAAAAATTAACTTTTTTTCCCAAATCCCAAAATAAGCTTAATATTTTTGATTGATATTACATTTTTTTGGTAAGCAGATGGTTAAAGGTAAAAAAAATAATTGGCATGCGCTATTTATAATCAATGTTAAAACCGAGGGTAATAAAATAAACTTGCTTTACGTCAATAGGGTAAGTGTTACGTCCAATTTTACAACTCAATTTTATTTTAATAATATTTTTATCCTTTCACTGTTATCGCTTTATAAAAATAAATGGATCAACTATGGTTGAATAAACACTGATTTTTAAATCTTGTACAGTAACAATATATATTTAAAAACGTCTACGTAACAATTTGATTTAAAATAATTTGGCTTTCACGTCTTTTATAGCCGTGATCGTCTAGTGGTTAGGACCCTACGTTGTGGCCGTAGTAACCCAGGTTCGAATCCTGGTCACGGCAAGTCACTAAAAAGACACATTTTTGTCTTTATATTTTTTGATTTCAGTTAGTGTAGTTAATACTTGCCAAGATAAGTCTACATAATTTATTTACGTAGTGTATTTATGCATTTCTACAAATGAAAACTTGAAATCTCAGATTCACTTTTAATTCGCACTAATTTTATTAAGGCTATTTTTTTCATATTGTAAGATTAAAAGCCATCCCTTTACAGGTAAAGAACTGGCTTTTAATCTTACTATTTTAGCAATATAACTAAAAACCATGTAATTATAAATTATATATATATATATATATATATATATATATATATATATATATATATATATATATATATATATATATATATATATATATATATATATATATATGTTTGAGGGAAAAAAAAAGTTAATTTTTGGTTTAAAAAACCCATGGAGAATATCTAAGTTTTAAAAACGAATCCTCGATTTGTATTTTTTCATGAATTTGATCAAATTTTATTGTCAACTTCCAAATTACGCGAAAATATCTGCATTTTTCTTGAAGTTAGAGGCATGTGAAATATATGCATAAAAAAATTGTTGAGTAAAAAAAGTTAACTGGCTATGATTTCAAAAAAAAAAACATATATAATTTTGCGAAACTTAGAATTTGCCGAAAAAATTTGATCAAAATTACAAAAACAATACAAATTGGGGATTTACTTTTGAAACTTTCTCTGAATGGCGGTAAAAAAAAACAACTTTTTTTCGCAAATCCCATAATAAAAATTTTCTTTACATGGGTTTACGTTTTATTGAGAGCATGAAAATAAAAACATTTTATCATATATCGAAGCAGGACAGATAATACCGGCCAAGCAAGTGTCCTTTGTGACGTGGTCACCTCCCATCTACGGGCATTAGAAACCAATTAAAGTTCCTTCTCCAAACCAATTAAATTAAAAGTAGGGTATAGCGATATCATTATATTTTGCGTTATATTTATTTTTCACTTAGAAATTATTAATTTATCTCTTTTCTTTACACAGAAATTCTATCCCAAGATCAAACTTAGCCAATCTGCATAATATGAAATGTAGTAATACAGAAACACGGTCTGTCATAAAAAAAAAATAATTTTAAGTCGTTCTAGCAATTCAAATAATTTTTTTGTGTGTTCTTTACATTTCCAAGGAAAACAATACACAGAATGACTATTTCATATATTTTTTTTAATATTAGAAAAACGACAAATAACGCACTGCTCAGTCGTCCTTTGATGAGCTTGTGGTGTGAAATAGTAAAATATGGATATTATCCATAAATTATTAAAATGGTATTGATCTGCAAATTTTCAATAAACAGCTGGTAACTGTTTATTGAAAATTACAGATAAAATTAGCTAAAATGGGGGAAAATAATGGACTATATATATATATATATATATATATATATATATATATATATATATATATATATATATATATATATATATATATATATATATATATATATATATATATATATATATATATATATATATATATATATATATATATATATATATATTATATATATATATATATATATATATATATATATATATATATATATATATATATATATATATATATATATTTATATATATTTGTTAATTATTCACAAAAAGAAAATAGTTACTAGCCAAAAATTTAGTTTAAATTAAATAATTTTTGGAAAGAATAATAATTTAGACCATTTGCTGCCAGTGCCAACAGGATCTCGAAAGGTGTATTAAAAAAATATTACACTGCCAACCTTTAAAACAAAGAATTCTTTATTATTCTTATTTTGTGTGATTGTCCAAAATTTCGCAAAGTAAAGTTTGGTCAAATAAGAACTAACCACACCAATCGGAATCAGAAAGATACAAAAACAAATATAAAAAGATGTCCCTCTGTGAAAATGTTTTACACATTGCCGTGACCAGGATTCAAACCTGGGTTACTACGGCTACAACCATTACCATTTTACCATTTAACAGAGCTTTATTTATTATACAAAGATCTACATTTTCAACCTAATACTACAATAATACATGTTAAAATGTATCCCTTGCGCCTCCCTGTTTACCTTTTCAGGTCTTGGGGAGGAGAAAGATCACGGCTATTAGAGGCGTAAAGTTTGGTTACTTTTAAACAAAATTGTTTATAGATTTTTCTTCTAAATATAATATTAATGACACATTAATAAAATTTATGGTCCAAATATCTTGAATAGTCATACCAGCCACACGATATTAGACCACAAATTACTACAAATACAGATGCGAAAGCGCGCTAATAAAAGTTATGCGATTTCGGTGACCTTGTAAATCGGGTAAAGATTTACCGCACCAATGCGGGTCTACGCTTTACTTTGTTCTGCGGTTTAGATGTTCTGGGCCATTGCATTACGAAGTATAGGAAAATGGAGAAATAAAATAAGAATGAGTATTAATGCTATAAAACTATATTTTGATTAAATAAAAATCCATATTTTATCACAAATGGGACAGAATTTTTATTATTCTATTTGTTTTATCTGCTTTCCTTGAACTACATAAATCTAGGTTAACAAATTTTATAGTGTAAAATATTTTTAGTCTTATAAATAATTTTATTATATACTCTAGGTGGAACTTGTCGCATGGGTGCATAAATTCTACAGTTTTCATTTTTTCAAGGAACGTACGTGAAATTCCTTCCTTCGTACAAAGTTCGTCAAATAACGTTAAAAATATATTTTCTAATTTATAAATAAAGTGGACAAACCTCTCATTTGGCGATTTTAAACTGCCATAGATATCACTTTCATTATTATACGCTTTAAACTGCAAAAATAATTTGGTGTTGTCTACAATATCGGACTGTTTTGCAAATTGTAAACAAATAGCACAATGATGAATCTTAAGAGCCTTATTAATTAAGTAGCCACAGACATAGGGAAATGCATTTTGCGTTGGCAAGTTTTCGTTTCTGTAATCATAATCGGGCAGAGTTATTGCATTAATTTTATTTGCTGGGGTAATAGTTTTCTGGAAAATAGTAGTTTTTGAGCTTTTTAATTGTTCTAAAAGAACACCCAAGTCGTCGTCACAATTCATATGCGCTGAATGTAAAAAACTTTGACAAAAAAGTTTTCTAAAAGCCCGTTGAAATTCTATAGGAGTTGGGTTAACGGAATTCCCCTGTTGTTGTCTTGCACTGCCGAAATAATTTTCAAAACAGTCTTGATTAATACTTCTTGTCTTAATATATTTAAACCCTACCGTAGGGAGTCGCTGCCAAAGAGCTAGAATAGCCTTTATTGTTATTATCCAGCCGGTACGAAATCGACATTTAGAGGTTATGTCCTGGCCATTTTTATTATTTATTTTTAAGTTATGTAGAAATAACTACATTTCATTTAAATGGGTTATTTGAAAATCTAAGCCTTTAAATACAGTTTTGTACTGGTTTGGATGATTAATATCTACGGAATTTAATACATCAAGCAACTTATCAAATTTTTCTATAAACTCAATAGTGGCTTTAGCTTCAGCAGGTAGAATCCCCAAACTCATGTGAGTTTGCATTCCACAAGCTACTGTTCTACTAAGGACTTATACAGATAGCTTAACTTTTATTTTCTGAGAGTTAAATAGGTAAATATGAGCATCGGTAAGTTTGGGAGCGCATCTGTAAGGCGACTTTTTATCTTCGATATAAAAATTTTCAATAAAATTTCCGGATGTGTTTTTATTTTTGAAACAGAATATATTTTGCATTAAATTACTTTTGGTTGCTTTTGCTAAATGGCGAGTATCAAAAAAATACAAAAGATTAAAGTTACCTATGGGAAATTCCGGATTATCTGGGGTAACATTTAATAAATTTGAAAGCTGAATAAAATTAGATCCCATATTAGTAACAAGACCTTGAACATATAATCCTACATTTGATAATTTATTAATATATTCATTAAGTACAACTCGAATCTCTGGAGCTTTAAATTGGGTGTTAATAAAAAAAGTATGCGATTGGTTGTTTCCAGTTGAAACAAACCTCTAGCCATAATGACAGCTACATTCTGAGCTACAAGAGAGTCGTTTGTATCATTTCCTATGTCATGTAAACCAATAATTTTGTCTCGGCCAGTATCAAAGTATAAGTTTGACTTGAGGGAAGTCTCATCTATGCTAATATTACAGTATTTGTCTAACTCCGACATTGTTTTTACTTTCAGTTTTAAAGAGTTAAAAATATGTTCAAATTAAAAAAAAATCCCTTTTTAGGTGCCCAGAAAGCTTATAAAATATTTTATATCTGATTTTTGGCAAAAAAAAAATGTTTACCTGTTAATTTTTTTTCGGAGCGGTTTTTATCCTGTGTAAAGTCAAGGACGGTAGTTGGTTTTTAAAGGGAATCAAGCCGTATATCTAAAATTAGTAAAGGGATTTTTACAATTAGGAAAAAATATTGGTTAGTAAAGAAACAAAATATGATTAGGTACTTACCTGATAATACAGTGATCTTTTTTATGGGCTCAACAAAAGAAGTATCTTCGTGACTTCTTTTTGATGGGCCGCAAAACAGTGTTGAAACTGCATGATCATAAAGACGCTTTAAGCCAGCTGTAGTTTTATACACAAATTTACTTTCAAAGTAATTTTCGCACAATTTATAATTCGTGGGATTCTTTTGCAGAAGATCTTCTCTTCCAGCAGATTTAAGCCAAATTTCTGATCTGAAAGTAAACACAACAAAAAACATTTTGGGTCTATTGACAATAAACTCAAATGCGATTCAGCACTAGGAAACTTACTTTAGAAATATCGAAAATTTGATTTATATATTTATCGAAAACATTTTATATTTTTAACTAAACCTCTGTATTCTGGTACTTATATTTTACTGTATTTGTACGAAAATTCAGCTTAGAAATTCCAACCGTATGTAAGTAAAAAGGCTATGATAAACAGGCATCGACTTCATTTTATAAAATGTGACCCGTTTATCAAATTTTTAGAAGATGCCAATTTTTATTTATAGAAAACAATATTATCAAATACATACCTTACTTCATCCTTTGGAAATCTAAATAGCGATGTTTTCCCACCACTTCTTTTAGAGCTGTGCAAATAAACACATTTAAATCCAGGCATTTTCAAAATACACAAGTACAAACAATAATAATCACAAAATACTGAATGAATCGAAATAGTTTTCAATATGCCGATAGACTAAAGAACATAAAAGCGCGCACTAAACTCGAAAATTGTTCAGGAAACACGAAACTAACTAAGAGTAGCCATACACTGGACTGCGTACTAGACCGAGAGGTGGCCTGCATCCAGCGAGGAGGCGTATCGATAAAATCGTTTGGTTGCCGTCGCTTTCGTTACCTTTCGCATCTGCTATTTGTGGTAATTTGTGATTAAACCTAATCGTAAGTCATTAAGCTGTAAAACTGGGCGTAGCATTAACTTCACTTTTTATTTTCACCGTGTTTGAAGATAACGATTTCTTCTTTTGGTTTCGCTTTAAAGACGTTTGTAAAAAATGCTTTAACAAACCTTAAATTACCATTTTCTCAGGATTAAGAAATTGTTTTGGTTATACTTTTAATAGCAGTTAACATTTTAAAGGCATTAAGATGTTGTTTTAGTATATAGTCATATATTCAATAAATATTAGGTTGTACTTTTACTATATTTGAAAAAAATATATTTGGTATTGAATTTAAACCATGATACATAAAATATTCATTGAAAAAAAATATAATGAAACATTTGGAAACCGTCCATAACTCCATTAAAAAAAAAAACTTTTTCTTTTTCTTGTTATAAAGAATTTCACTTACTTTACTAAACAAATATTTAGTGCAATTAAAAAAGTACTGCTAGCAGACAACATATACATATTGTACTCATTTTTGTTTTGTTTTATTGAACTCTAATAGAGGTAGTTGTCTCGAAAGTTGCCTCCTCTCCGATTTTGACCAAATTTGGTATACGGGGGTATTTTGGGGCGCTGATTACGAATCTGCAATTTTTTCGGCAACGTTTCGTTTTCGAGATATTCATCATCAAAGTTAAAAATCAAACTAACCTCATTTTCACTATATTCCCTCTTCTTTTTGTACACAATTCTTGATTTTTACACTAAAGTCACTAAAGTGGCACACAATATTTCATAAACACCTTTTAAAACCTTGTATTTTTATTTATTTTACACCTTTTTTTTCCATTAAATTGCAAACTTTCAAGTACAAAGGCAGCAGCCATATTTGTTTACAAAAAGCGTAGTGTATACATGGTTGCCGCCACGTTGCGACGTGTGAAAGTGGAGGTTTGAAATTAAATGGAAAAAAGGTGTGAAACAAATATAAAAACAAGTTTTTAAAAGTTGTTTGTGAAATATTGTGTGCCAATTTAGTGTAAAAATCAAGATTTCTGTGCAAAAAGAAGGAGGAATAGTGTAACTAAGGTTAGTTTGATTTGAAAAAAATTCGTAGCGTAGCGTAGCAGATTCGTAATCAGCGCCCCAAAAAACCCCCGTATACCAAATTTAGTCAAAATCGGAGAGGAGGCAACTTTCGAGACAATTACCCTAATAGAAGATTTTGTTTCTATTATAATAAAAAACAATGTTTACGTCACAATTTTAGGATCGGTTCTGATGCTCATACACTGATTAATTTTATGATTTTTACATATGTTTAGTTTTAATCATCACTCTATAAAACAAGTATAAATGTTACTTTTAAAACTCAGCTTAGTTTTTCCTCCACAATGTGCGATTCTAATTTAAGTCTATTTTTATTTTAAAAAGAATACTCTGTACAAATTTTATTTCAAGGTCGGATAACTACTTTTTCTAATTAAAGTATTTTTTGCGTGTAAATCGATTTACAGCTACAAGTATCGGCCAAATTAAAATATTAGTTTAATCTAGCATTTTTATTTTTTATTTTTTTGCATTATTTATAACTTATTTTCCTCCACTTTAACTTGTAGGTGGTTCCAATATTATTAATAAGTATTGTGTCCTGTAGTTTAGGTTATACATGACAGCTTGATTTACTGATATTGTGTCTCATAGCATGATATTTGGGATGAAGCCTATGTTTTCCGAGGCTTTTCTACAACAATATTTGTAAACATCTGCTATTTTAAAAAAGGGTTAAGATATGTAACCCCCAATGATTTTTACATTATATTTTTTTATACCGCCTATTTGTTATGCTGATTTCGAAATGCAGACATGTATTTATTTTTTTTTACTTTAAAAGGGCACGATTTAAAAAAAAAATGCACTAGACAAAAAAGTTTCTAATTAAGTAAAGCTTTTACAAGATATTTTTAAAGTTGCAGATTCTTAATCACAGAAAAAGATACAGTTTAAAAACCATTGAGGGTCGCGGATTTTAACTCCTTCCCAGGGTAGCAGATGATTACAAATATTGTCGTAAGAAAGCTTTAAAAAACATAAGTATTTACCCCAAATATCATAGGTTTATGTTCCAAATCCAAATTTATAAAATAAAATACTAATTTTGTTTTCTTAAAACTTTTTCGCCCTGTACCTAAAAAGTTAAAAAGTTTTTTCCCTATTTTTATCCAAAAAGTTAACAAGTTATCTGTCAGAGTATTTTATTATTAAAATGAGCTTAGATAACATTTCTGATATCTGCAGGAAAAAATCCCAAAATGTGCAGAACAAAGAGTCATTTTACCTTATGAGCGTTTCTTTAGACTCTTTGGAGAATAACCATATTTGGCATAAACACATAATATCCATAGCCAGCAGGCAGCTTTAGAAACGCTCGGAATCCTTTTTCAAGTTAAAAATATTTTTTCCCTTTTTATTTGTGTACTCTGCGTGTATCTACCATCTATCTGTTTTTTTAAACTGCAATATTTAAAGAGTTAACATTATCTTATTTCTGCTTGTGAATCTTCTAGTAGAGCAGTTTGGTCGGATAATTGAGGAGACCACTAAGTGGAGCTATTTGTTTATTATTTATTTTCGATAATAGTTTCAATTTAAGAAGTAGCTTCAAAATTGTGGACAGGTCCACCATTTTGCTAAAAATGCAGACGATGTCTACCTAAAGGATCTAATTTATCTAAGAAATAAATCAAAAGATTGTCATCCACAAAGAACAGGCAAACTATTCCTTAAAAAGTTAAACCGCAACAAACGTTTAAATTACAACGGGCTTGTCGACCTCTCAGATGTACCAACAAAAGATTTTCCCTTGACTAGTAATGGTGGTTTTTTCTATTTTCAGAATTTGGGAAATTTGATTCATTACTTCACAAAATGAGACGAAAATCTACGTTTTGACGACCAGCTGGATTAGGTATATCAGAGAAAACATCGTTCATACCCGTAAATGCAAAAATGATAAAATTCAGCTTAGTATTCTTTTTCTCTTAACTCTAGAAAGATAGTCCGCGTAAAATTGACCCATGCGTTTACGAAATATAGTTTGTTGTAAGTTTGATTGTTTCTTGGGTATGAGGTTTTCTGTATAATTCAAACAACAATATTTCTTTACGTTTCGCACCTACATGGGGGGCTTTTTCAAAAGATTTCTTTAGTATATTTTTATGATTTTAAAAATATTATCTACAAAAAAGGTATCATTAGGCATACAACTTAAAATATTATTACAAGTATATATATATATATATATATATATATATATATATATATATATATATATATATATATATATATATATATATATATATATATATATATATATATATATATATATATATATATATATATATATATATATATATGCTATTTGTGGTAATTTGTGATTAAACCTAATCGTAAGTCATTAAGCTGTAAAACTGGACGTAGCATTAACTTCACTTTTTATTTTCACCGTGTTTGAAGATAACGATTTCTTCTTTTGGTTTCGCTTTAAAGACGTTTGTAAAAAATGCTTTAACAAACCTTAAATTACCATTTTCTCAGGTTTAAGAAATTGTTTTGGTTATACTTTTAATAGCAGTTAACATTTTAAAGGCATTAAGATGTTGTTTTAGTATATAGTCATATATTCAATAAATATTAGGTGGTACTTTTACTATATTTGAAAAAAATATATTTGGTATTGAATTTGAACCATGATACATAAAATATTCATTGAAAAAAAATATAATGAAACATTTGGAAACCGTCCATAACTCCATTAAAAAAAAATACTTTTTCTTTTTCTTGTTATAAAGAATTTCACTTACTTTACTAAACAAATATTTAGTGCAATTAAAAAAGTACTGCTAGCAGACAACATATACATATTGTACTCATTTTTGTTTTGTTTTATTGAACTCTAATAGAATAGTTGTCTCGAAGGTTTTTAAAAAATTTTTTTTGGGGTTTTTTTTTAAAAAAAAATTTTTTTTAAAAAGGGGTTTTTTTTTTTGGGGGGTTTTTTTTTTTTTTTTTTTAAATTTTAAAAAAACAAAAAAATTTTTTTTTAAAAATTTTTCCAAAAAAAAAATTTTTTAAAAAAAAAAATTTTTTAAAAAAATTTTATATTTAAATTTTTTTTTTTAAAAAAATTTTTTAAAAATTTTTTTAATATTTTTAAAAAAATTTTTTTTTTTTTGGGGGGAATTTTTTAAATTAAAAAATTTTAAAAAAAAATTTTTAAAAAATTTAAATTTTTTTTTTTTTAAATAAATTTTTTTTTTTTTTTTTTTTTAAAAAATTTTAAAAATTTAAAAAAATTTTTTTTTAAAAATTTTTTTTATATTTTAAAAAAAAATTTTTAAAAAAAAAATTTTTTTTAAATATAAATATTTTAAAAAAAAAATTTTTTTTTTTAAAAAATTTTTAAAAAAATATATTTTTTAATTTAAAAATAATAAAAATTTTTAAAAAAATATAAAAAATTTAAAAAAAAAAATTTTTTAAAAAAAAATTTTTTTCTTTTAAAAAAAAAATTTTTTTAAAAAAAAAAAAAAATTTTTTTTTTTTTTAAAAATTTTTTTTTAAAAAAAATTTTTTTTTTAAAAAATTTTTTTTTAAAAAATTTTTTTAAAAATTTTTTTTTTTAAAATTTTTTTTGGGGTTTTTTTCCTTTAAATTCAAAAAAAAAAAAAAATTTTTAAAAAAAAAAATTTTTTTAAAAAAAAAAAAATTTTTAATTTTTTATATAAAAAAAAAAAAATTTTTTTTTTTTTTTAAAATTTAAAAAAATTTTAATTTTTTTAAATTATATTTTTTTAAAATTTTTTAAAAATTTTTTTTTTTTAAAATTTTTAAAAAAAAAAAAAAAAAAAAAAATTTAAAATTTTTTGAAATTTTAAAAAAAAAATTTTTTTTTTTTTAAAAAATTTTAAAAAAAATTTAAAACCCTTTAAAAAAAAAAAAAAAATTTTTTTAAAAAAAAAAAAATTTTTTAAAAAATTTTTTTTCCCCCCAAAAAAAAAAAAAAAAAATTCTTTTTTTTAAAACCCCTTTTAAAAAACCCCCCCCTTTTAAAAAAAAAAAACCCCAAAAACCCTTTTTTCAAAAAAAAAAAAAATTTTAAAAAAAAATTTTTTTTTGGGGGTTTTTTTAAAAAAAATTTTTAAAAAAAAACCAAAATTTTTAAAAAAAATTTTTTAATTTTTAAAAAAAAAAATTTTCCCAAAAAAAAAAAATTTTTTTAAAAAAAAATTTTTTTTAAAAAATTTAAAAAAAAATTTTTAAAAAAAATTTTTTTCCCCTTTTGGAATTTTTTTAAAAAAAATTTTTTTTTAAAAAAAAACCCCAAAAAAATATAACCCCCCAAAAAAAATTTTTTTCCTTTTTTAAAAATTTTAAAAATAAAAAAAAAAACCTTTTTTTAAAAAAAAACAATTTTTTTTTTTTTTTTTTTTGGGGGGTTTGGGTTTTTTTAAAATTTTTAAAATTTTTAAAAAAAATTTTGAAAAAATTTTCCCAAAAAATTAAAAAAAAAAAATTTTTTTTTTAAAAAATTTTTTTAAAAATTTTTTGGGAATTTTTTTAAAAATTTTTTTAAAAAAAAAAAAAAATTTTTTTTAAAAAGTAAAAAAATTTTTTTTTTTTTAAAAAAAAAAATTTTTTTTAAAAGGAAAAAAAAATTTTTTTTTTTAATAAAAAAATTTTTAAAAATTTTTAAAAATTTTTTAAAAAAATTTTTTAAATTAAATTTTTTTAATAAAAAAAAAGGCTAAAAAAAAAAATTTTTAAAAAAAAATTTTTTAAAAAAGGGGGTTTTTAAAAAAAAAACCCTTTTTTTTTGGGGTTTTTTTCAAAAAAAAACCCCTTTTTTTCCCTTTTAATTTTTTTTAAAAAAAAAAAAAAAAAAATTTTTTCCCCCCCCCAAAAAAAAAAAAAACCCCCAAAAAAAACCCCAAAATTAAAAAAAAAATTTTTTTGGGGGGTTTTTTTAAAAAAAAAATTTTTTAAATTTTTTTTTTTTTAAATTTTTTTTGGGGGGTTTTTTTTTTTAAAAAAAATTTTTTTTTTTTTCTTTTTTCCCAAAATTTTTTTTTTAAAAAAAAAAGGGGGGGGAAAAAAAAATTTTTTTTTATTTTTTTTTAAAAAAATAATTTTTTTTTTTAAAATTTTTTTTTTAAAAAAAAAAAAAATTTTAAATTTAAAAGGGGTTTTTTAAAAAAAATTTAAAATAAAAGTTTTTTTTTTAAAAAATTTTATTTTTTTTTTTGGGGGTTTTTTTTTGGGTTTTTGGTGGGGGGAAATTTTTCCCTTTAAATTTTTTGGAAATTTTTATTTTTTTTTTTTAAAATTTTTTGGGGTTTTTTTCCCCGGAAAATTTTTAAAAAAAAAAATTTTAAAAAACCTTCCACTTTTAAAATTTTTTTTTATTTTTTTTTAAAAAAAAAAAGGGGGGGGAAAAAAACCGGTTTTTTTTTCCCAAAAAAAGGGAAAAAATTTTTTAAAAAAAAAAATTTTTTAAAAAAATTTTTTAAAAAATTTTTTCCCTTTTTTTGGGAAAAAAAAAGGGGGCCCCCCCCGGGGGGTTTTTAAAATAAAAAAAAAAAAAAAAACCAAAAAAAAAAAATTTTTTTTTTTAAAATTTTTAAAAAAAAAGGTTTTAACCCCCAAAAAACCCTTTCCCTTTAAAAAAAAAAAATTTTTTTAAAATTTTTAAACCTAAAAAATTTTTAAATTTCCCTTTTTTAAACTCCTTCCCTTTTGGGAAAAAATTTTTAAAAAATAATTTTTTTTTTTTTAAAAATTTTCCGGGGGAAAACCCCTTTTTTTTCCCCTTTTAAAAAAAAAATTTTTTTTTTAAAAATTTTTAAAAAAAAATTTTTTTTTAAAAAAAAAAAAGGGGGTTAAAAAAAAAAAATTTTTTTTAAAAAAAGGGGGTTTTAAAAAAAAAAAAAAAAAAATTTTTTTTTTTTTTAAAAAGGGGTTAAAAAAATTTTTTTTTAAAAGGAAAACCCCAAAATTTTTTAAAATTTTTAAATTTTTAAAAATTAAAAAATTTTTTTTATTTTTTAATTTTTTCCCTTTAATTTTTCCCGGGGAAGGTTTTTTTTTTTTTTTTTTTTCAAAAATTTTTAAAAAGGGTTTTTAAGGTTGGTTTTTTAAAAAAAAAAAAAAACCCGGGAAATTTTTTTTTTCCCCCCCCCAAAAAAAAAAAATTTTTTTTTTTGGGGGGTTTTTAAAAATTTAATTTAAAAAAAATTTTTAAAAAAATTAATTTGGGGGGGGGAAACGGCCCCCCCAAAAAAAAAAAAAAATTTTTAAAAAAAAAATTTTTGGGGGTTTTTTTAAGGGGTTTTTTTTTTTAAACCCAAAAAAATTTTGGTTTTCTTTTTAAAAAATTTTGGGTTTTTCCCCTTTTTTAAAAAAACCCCCAAAACAAAAATTTTTTAAAAAATTTTTAAAAAATTTTTTAAAAAAATTTTTTAAAAGGGTTTTTCCCCCCAAAAAAAAAAAAAAAAATTTTTTAAAAAAAAAAAAAAATTTTTTTTTTTAAAAATTTTAAGGGCCCCCAAAAAAAAAAAAATTTTTTTTAACCCTTTTTAAAAAAAAATTTTTTTAAATTTTTTTTTAAATTTAAAAAAAAAAATTTTTAAAAAAAAATTTTAAGGAATTTAAAAAAAAAAAAAAAATTTTTTTTTTAAAAAAAATTTTTTAAAACCAAAAAAAAACCCCAAAAAAAAAAAAAATTTTTAAAATTTTTAAAAAAAAAAAAAATTTTTTAAAATTAACATTTTTTTTTGGGGGGGGAAAAAAAAAGGGTTTTTCAAATTGGCCCCAAAATTAAAAAAAAAAAAAATTTTAAAAATTTTTTTTTAAAAAAATTTTTTTTAAATTCCCAAATTAAAAAATTTTAAAAAAAGGAAAAAAAAAAATTTTTTAAATTTTAAAAAAAATTTTTTTGGGGGAATTTTAAAAAAAAATTTTTTTTTTTTTAAAAAGGTTTTTTTTTTAAAAAAAATATTTTTTAAAAAAAAAAACCCCCCCCCCTTTTTAAAAAAAAAAAAAAGGGGGTTTTAAAAATTTAAAAAAAAATTTAAAAAAAAAAAATTTTTTTTTTAAAAATTTAAAAAAAAATTTTTAAATTATTAAAAAAAAAATATTTTTTTTTTTAAAAAAATTTTTTTTTTTTAAATTTTTTTTTTTTTTTTTTTTTTTTTAAAAATTTTAAAAAAAAAAAAAATTTTTTTTTAAAAAAAAAGGGGTTTTAAAAAAATTTAAAAAAAATTTTTTAAAAAAAAAAAAAATTTTTAAAAAAATTAAAATTTTTTTTTTTTTTAAAAATTTTTTTTTTTTAAAAAAAACCTAAAAAAATTTAAAAAAAAAAAGGTTTTTTAAAAAAAAAAAAACCCCAATTTTTTTTTTTTTTTTTTAAAAAAAATTTTTTAAAAAAAAATTTTTTTAAAAAAACAAAACCCTTTAAAAAAAAAAAAAAATTTTTTTTTTTTTAAAAACCTTTTAAAAAAAAATTATTTTTTAAAATTTAAAAACCCCAAATTCCCCCGGGGTTTTTTTTTTGGAAAAAAACCCTTTTTTTTTTTTTTAAAAAAAACTTTTTAACTTTTTTTAAAAAAAATTTTTAAAATTAAAAAAAAAAAAAATTTTTCCCCCCCAAAAAAATTTTTTTTTAAAATTTTAATTTTTTTTATTAAAAATTTTTTAAAAAAAAAGGGGAAATTTTTTTAAAAATTTTTTCCCTTTTTTTTTTTTTTTTTTTAAAAAAAAAAAATTTTAAAGTTTTTTTTTAAAAAATTTTAAATTTTTTTTTTTTAAAACCATTTTTTAAAAAACCGTTTTTTTTTTTAAAAATTTTAACTAAAAATTGCCCCTTTTTTGGGGGGGGTTTTTAAAAATTTTTTGGTTTTTCTTTTTTTTTTTTTTAAAAATTTTTTAAAAATTTTAAAACCAAAAAAATTTAAAAAATTTAAAAAAAAAAAAAAAAAAAAAAAAAAAAAAAATTTTTACCTTTAAAAATTTTAAAAAAAAAAAAACCCAAAAATCTTAATTTAAATTTTTTTTGGGGGTTTTTATTTTTTTTTAAGGTTTTTCCCCGTTTTTTGGTTTTTTTTTAAAATTTTTTTTTTTTTTTTTTTTTAAAAAAATTTTTTTTTTAAAAACTTAAAAAATTTTTAAAAATTTAAACCAAAAAAGGGGGTTTTTTGGGGAAAATTTTGGGGAAAAAAAAAAACCCCAAAAATTTTTTAAATTTTTTTTTGGGAAATTTGTTTTGGGAAAAAAAAATTTTAAATTTAAAATTTTTTGGGTTTTTTTTTTAATTAAAAAAATTTAAAAAAAAAAGGGCCTTTGTTTTGGTTTTGGGGTTTTTTTTTTTAAAAATTTTTTTAAAAAAAAAAAATTTTTTTTTTTTTTCCCCACCCCTTTTTTTTTCCCTTTTTAAAAAAAAGGGAAAATTTTTTTTTGGTTTTTTTTTTGGGGGGGTTTTGGTAAAATTTTTTTAATTAAAAAAAATTTTTTTTTTTTTTTTCCCCTTTTTCCCGGGGTTTTTTAAAAAAAAAAATTTTTTTTTTTAAAAAATTTTTTTAAAAAAAAACCCCCCAATTAACCTTTAAAATTTTAAAAAAAAACCCCCAAAAAAAAAGGGGGGGGGGCCCCCCCCCCGGGAATAAAAATTTTTTTTTTTTTTTTTTTTTTTTTAAAAAAAAAAAGGAAATTTTTTTTTAAAAACCTTTTAAAAAATTTTTTTTGGGAAAAAAAAATTTTTTTTTGGGTTTTGGGGGTTTTGGGAAAAAAAAGGGAATTTTTTTTTTTAAAAAAAATTTTAAATTAATTTAAAAAAAAAAATATTTTTTAATTTTTTTTCCCCCCAAAAGGGTTTTGGGTTTTTTTTGGGGGAAAAAAAAATTACGGGGGGTTTTCCCCGGGGTAAAAAAAAGGGGGGGTTTTTTAAAAAAAAAAAAATTTTTTTTTTTTAAAAACCCTTTAAAAAAATTTTTTTTTAAAACCCGGGGCCCTTTTTTTTTTTTTTGGGAAAAACCCCTTTTTTTTTTTTTTTTTTTAAAAAATAAATTTTGGGGAAAAAAAATTTTTAAAAAGGAAAAAATTTTTTTTCCCCTTTTTTCCCCCCAAAAAAATTAAAAAACCTTAAAAAAATTTTTAAAACCCAAAAAAACCAAAAAAAATTTAAAAAAAAAATTTTTAAAATTAAACAAAAAAAAAAACCTTTTTTTTGGGGGGGAAATTTTTTTTTCCCCCCCAAAAAAAAAATTTTTTTTTTTTTTAAAAAATTTTTTTCCCCAAAAACCAAAACCTTTTAAAAATTTTTTAAAAATTTTTTAAAAAACCCCCCTTTTTAAAAAGGGGGGGAAAAAAAAAAAAAAAAATTTTTTTTTTTAAAAGGGTTTAAAAAGAAAAAAAAGGGGAAAAATTTTTTAAAAAATTTTTTTTGGTCCAAAAAAAAAATTTTTTAAAAATTTTAAAAAATTTGTTAAAAAATTTTTCCCAAAAATTTTTTAAAAATTTTCCCTTTCCAAAAAAATTAAAAAAATTTAAAAAGGAAAATTTTTTAAAAGGAAAAAAATTTTTAAAGTTTTCCTTTTTTTCCCCTTTTTTTTAAAAATCTTTTTTTTTTAAAAGGTTTTTTTAAAAAAAAAAATTTTTTTTTTTTTCCCTTTGGGGGTTTTTTTTTTAAAAAAGGAAAAAAAAAAAAATTTTTAAAAAAAAAAAAAAAAAAAAATTTTTTTTTTTAAATTTTTTTAAAAAAAAAAAAATTTACCTTTTTTTTTTTTAAAAAAAAGGGGGGAAAAAAAAAGGAAAAAAAAAAAAAAATTTTTAAAAAATTTTAAAAAAATTCTTTTTTTTAAAAAAAAAAATTTGGGGGAATTTTTTTTTTAATTTTTTGGGAAAAATAAAAATTTTTTAAAAAAAAAGGGGTTTTTTTTAAAAAAAAAAAAAAAAATTTAATTTTCCCCCAAAAATTTTTGGTTTTGGGGGGGAAAAAAAAAAAATTTTTAAAAAAAATTTTAAAAATTTAAAAAAAATTTTTTTTTTAAAAAAAAAAAAAAAATTTTTTTTTTTGGGGAAACCCCTTTTTTTTTTTAAAAAATTTTTTTTTCTTTTTAAAAATTTTTTTTTTTTTTCCTTTTTTTAAAAAAAAAAAAAAAAAAAAATTTTAAATTTTTTTAAAAGATTTTTTTTAAAAAATTTTTTAAAAACGTTTTTTTTTTTTTTTCCCCCTTTTTTTTTTTTAAAAACCAAATAAAATTTTTTTAAAAAAATTTTAAAAAACCCCAAAAAATTTGGCCCCGAAAAAATTTTAAAGGAAACCCAAATTTTAAAAAAAAAAATTTTCCTTTTTTTTTTAAAAAAAAAAAAAAAAAAAAAAAAATTTTCCTTTTTTTTTTTAAAAAAAAATTTTAAAAAAAAAAAATTTTTTTTAAAAAGCCCCCCTTTTTTTTTTTTTAAAAAAAAAAATTTTTTTTTTTGGGGTTTTTAAAAAATTTTAAAAAAAAAAAAAAAAAATTTTTTTTAAAAAAAAAATTTAAAAAAATTTCCCGGGGAAAAAAAAAATTTTTTTTTTTAAAAATTTTTCCAAAAATTTAATTTAAAGGGAAAAAAAAATTTTTTTTTTAAATTTTTTCTTTTTTTTAAAAGGAGCCTTTTTTCCCCCAATTTGGTTTTGGGGGGTTAAAATTTTTTAAAAAAAGGGAAAATTTTTTTTTTTTTGGCCAAATAAAAAAAAAAAATTTTTTTGGGGTTTTTTTTTTCCCTTAAAATTTTTTTTTCGAAAAAAATTTTTTCCCGTTTTTTTTTTTAAAAATTTTAAAAAAAATTAAAAATTTTTTAGAAAAAAAAAAAAAATTTTTTAAAAAAAAGGGGGCCCCAAAGGGTTTTTTTTTTTTTTTTCCCCCAAAATTTTTTTTTTTTTAATTTTTCCCCAAAAAAAAAATTTTCTTTTTTTTTAAAATTTTCCCCTTTTTAAAAAAAAAGGAAAAAATTTTCAAAAAAAAACCAAAATAAAAAAAAAAATTTTTAAAATTTTTCCCCGGGGTTTTTTAAATTTTAATTTTTTTTTTTTTTTTTAAAAATTTTTTTTTTCCTTTTTTTCTTTTAATTTTTTTTTTTTTTTTCCTCGGTTTTTTTGTTTCCCCCTTTTTTTTGGGGTTTTTTTTTTTTTTTGGGGGGGGGGAAAAAAATTTTTTAAAAAATTTAAAAATTTTGGGAAAATTTTTTTTTCCCCCCCCTTTAAATTTTTTTTTTTTTTTAAAAATTTTTTGGTTTTTTAAAAATTGGTGTTTGGGGTTTTAAAATAAAAAATAAAAACCCCCAAAAAAAAAAAATTTTTTTGGAAAAAAAAAAAAATTTTTTTTTTAAAAAAAAATTTTTTAAAAAAAGGGGGGAAAAAAAAATTTTTTAAATATATAGGGTGACTCATGTAGCAGATATGATGTCATCGACGATTTTGAAATTCCACATATTTTATTGCAGACTTATAATTTCCAAGAAGAGCCGATTTTCAAAACATAGATATCTATGCTTTTTTTCGTGGCAGGGGTTTCGGGGGAAAAGGGTTAAAGAACAAATTCATTATTTGTTAAAGCAAGAAAACAATGAAAATTTAAATTGAACACGTAAATAATAATTTTAAATTGTGCATTTTTGGACATAAAATAAATATACAGGGTGACTTATGTAGTAGATTATGATGTTATTAATGATTTTTAAAATAGTAACCGCCATATTTTAGTGCAGATTTATAATCTCCTAGAAAAGCTGATTTTTAAAACCTAAAACACTCATGGTTTTAGGTTGCACTTTTGTAGTTACAGAAAACAGAAGTTAAAGAATTGTGTACATAATGTATGGAATAAATTTATTATTTGCTTAAGGGGAAAAAATTCAAAAATGTTGTGAAACCTGTAAATAATAATTTTAAATTGCGCATTTTTTGACATAAACTTTAAACATACAGGGTGACAAAATGACGTCAACGACGATTTTCTAAAATTAAAACCCCAATATTTTATTGCAGATTTATCACCTTCAAGAAGACCTGATTTTAAAAAAAAAAAAACTTATGGCTATTTAATATCTGCCCTATGGTAATGCTTGTTCTGCTGACACAATAATATTTTTTGTCAATTATTTGAGTAATATTCTTATAATACGTGGGATTGGTGATAGGCTTTGCACTCAACAAGAAGTTTGCCTTCTGTTTAACACTAAATACACCGAGAGACCAATAACTAGGTCAACTGTGAGAAAAATTGAAATAAAAAATAAAGACACTGGTTCCGTAGAAGATCTTTCCAAGAAACGCCGCCCGTCCATTCAGCAAGATAAAATAATAAATATTTTAATGGCTGTGAAAGAAAACCCCCCACAGTAGTGTTTACCAGGTTGGTTAAGATCATGTGGCTGCTGCTATGAGCGTTCACAGTCTTTTGGAAGCACACAGGTTCCAAGTTCAAATGAGAACGATTAAGACCGAACAATGTCAAAATTTAATGCAAAGATGTAACGAGGATCCCTTTTTTGTTTAAAATATAATATTTTTGGATGAATCTACTTTTAAATTAATGGTGAAGTCTTTTAACAAAATTGTAGATATTGGGCTTAGGAAAATCACGGTTGGATGCGCGAGCATCATTTTTAATATCTTTAAAAATACCGTTCCTTCAAAATTTGTTTATTTCTATCCCAGTTAACTTAATCCTTAGTAGGAACAATCGAAAAGCTATAGATGAAAACTTCGTATGAAACTGGTATCGACAAAACAGTGCGACACTACACTATGTCGCAGGAATACGGCAGTATCTCGATAATGTTTTCCCCTGACCTTACACCGCTGGACTACTTCTTGTTAGGGCACCCAAAAATTGTTGTAATATTTACGTATTCGAGAATGTTTTTGTTTTAACAAATAATAAATTTGTTCCTTATATTAGGTACACTCTCTAACTACGAAAGTGCAACCTAAAACAATTAATGTTTTTGTTATTAAAATCAGCTCTTTTTGAAGATAATACATCTGCAATACAATATGGGGTTTCAATTTAAAAAAATCGACGATGACGTCATATCTACTACATGAGCCACCTTGTATATTTATATACATTCAAAAAATGCAGAATTTAAAATAATTTTTATCGTGTTTAAGAAAATTTTTTTTTTCTTAAAAAAAATAAATTTTCAAACAATGTCTTTTTCCTGTTTAAATGTCTGGGAAAAGGCATTCCCGCCTCTCCTTTTTAATAATCACTTTTATAAAAAAAAAATTTTTTTTTTTAAACGAACAAGGGAAAATTTTTCCCTTTTTTGGGTTTTCCCCGGGTTGTGCTTAGGTAGTATTAGGTATTATAATATTTCCTTATAGCTGTTTGCAATAAAGCAAAAGTAATGTCACTCCCATGCTGGGGAGTGATCCACCATTCGTCGTCACAGTGTCGTCGTCGAATTAATTTCAACAGATTTTGAACTCCTGGTTAACTTGATCGGACCAAAAATGGAAAACAACACTTTCTTTAGACATTTAAAAGGGAAGAAAGTTTTTCTGCTTGTAGGTTTACTTTTTTTTTATTCTTTTACATCTATCCCCATTTCATCTCCTTTTTTTTTGTTTTTTTAAATTTTTTTAACCGGCCTTATAACGATCAGGATCCCAAAGATTTGCTTTTTCTCTATATTTGTCTATAAAAATCCTTTGGTTTTTTTACGGTTTCCCGGAAACCCAATTTACACAAAAAAGCAAAAACCCCAGAAAAAATTTAAATTTTTAAATTTAAAAAACGAAAAAAAAAAACGCGACTTTCCCCCTACACTCGCAATAAAAAAACTGATTCACTGATTGTTAGGAAACACTTCCCCGTAAAAGGGAGCTCCTTTCGAACCTTCTCTGTATTTAGTGCAACTAATGCTCGGTGTTTAACAATTTTTACATTCAACGTTTAGTTACATTCAGTCGCCCCTTTTAAATCCCTCAAAAAAGGGCTTCCCTTTTTGGGCATTTTTTTATTCCAACAGTGTCCCGACTGTGGAACCTGCTTCCTGCACGGGTTTTTTTTTCTCCTCCAAACCTACTCTTACCCCCCCAAAACACTAACCGTACGTTAGTATTAAGTCTTGGGTTTTTGGGACTGTCGCAAATACAAAAAAAATACTAAAATAAGGTCAGTTCTTACAGCGTAATCCATGTTACAAAAAAAAGTGTAAAAGTTAGTAATTAGATTTTTAAAGATACCTGAGACAACTTAATATAATAAAGTTTGGTTTAAATTTAAAAAATTGACTTAAAGTGTTTTTTTCCAACCGTCAAAAAATGCTGACATTTTGTACTATTTTAAGGTGAAAAACTATCCCTTTTCATACTGTCAAAAAAAGTGTAGTTGCTTGGGAACCTTTTTAATCCTTGGGTTAAAAACAATTTCATTGGGCTAACTAAATGTATCAATTTTGTTTGGTTTGGGAAAAAAAAGTATATCTGGACTAAAAGTGCTGCGCTGTGCTCCGCCTCGCCCGCTCGTAAAAAAAATGCACTTTTAATCCTTATCCCAATTTTCTACCTGAATTTATTAAAAAAAAAAAAAAAAACATAGGCCATACGATTCCGTCTATTTATGGGATTTGTTAAAATTTCGGGTTGTTTGTAATGCTTTCTAAACCTATTAAATCCCAAAAGTATCCCAAAAACTGCATTAATTATTTATTTCAGTTATATCGGTGGTAAATTAATATCCTGTTACCTTTTTTTTTTTAGTGCAAAAACAAACACCCTTCAATTCTTGCAGAAAAATTAACTCGGAAACAAAATATCTACGTATTTAATGAGAAGATAAATACCCACCGCAATTTTAAAAATTTCGAGGTAATTAATGTTGGTGTCATGTGTTGCCAAAAGGGATTTTTATTGTCGTATGTACCCCTAGAAATTAAAAATATTTTCTAAGTGCAAAGATCTTGGATGAAAGTGATACTTGTCGAGAACGACACGAGACAGGCTTTATAGAATCTTCTTTTTTTTTTTTCTGCCCAATTTTTCCCCTGGGAAAACTGAAAATCCAATTATATTTAGGGACGCCTAACAAGCAACATACATATCTTCTTATTACATATAATAATTTATAATTAGGAAAAAATTACTCTAAAAAATCTTCATAAAACTTTTTTTTAGGTGTCGAATAACACTGCAAGTTGAGCATTTAAACTTATCTACTATAAATGTGCTAAAATAATTTATTTAATAATATACAACATAACATATGAGTTTAATGCATGAAAGTAGTTGTGCAAACAAAAAAAAGATTTAATTATCGGGTTGTGAAATAAAATTTGAAAAATTTTGTAAATAATACAAATAAAAAATGAACATGTTTTAAAAATTTAGTTATTTTTTTGTTTGGTTTGTTTTTTTCTAATTTTTTTTCATTAATAGGCTAAAGGGTTTGAAACCCCTAATTTCCCCTAAACTTTTTTAATGTAAAAAGGGGCGGATAATCGGGTTCTGAAACAAGGTTTTCTTTTTGAGAACTCGCTAAGCGGGTGAACCGAAAAAAAGCTACAGTAATAAAATGTTGTCGAGAGTGGTTCCCAAAAAAGCGGAAATCGACGATTAGAAAAATTCTGGACGCCAAAGACAAAGGAAATTTTTTTTGATTCGCTAGAACTTAAAGATCAAAATTTTCCCAACCCAAAGGCAGTTGCCCAAATAGTGGTTTTATGCTGCCGGAAGTGCAATAACAATGAGAACAGTTTATCTCCCAAAAAAGGTCTTTTGGACTGTTTTTTAAAAGCGTTTTTCATTTTTTTACCTCTGATCCCCCATCATCGTCGGCAACGATTGGTATGGAGTAGGAAAATACTTGAATGAAATATGAAATAAAAAATCAATCGTATTCAGTAATAAGTCCAGGTTCTGTTTGGGGACACATGATGGACGTAAAAAATAAAGAAGGAGACGTGTCTTTTTTTGGGTAAAATTTGATAGGGATAGTGTTCTCCATTTAATTTTTTTTTCTAAATCTCTGTATTTTTTATAAATCCCCGAAAACCTGTAGATTTTTTCCTGAATAGACAAGAATGTTAAAAATATACCCTTTGGGGCTTATTTCGCAAACGTTTTTTAGAATGTTGCCTGCCGTAAATTTTCTTCACTTATTTTTTTTGAAAATGTTAAATAAATATTATTTAAACATTGTCTTAACGTTGCCTTGTTGTGTTAATTAAATGACATTTTTTGGGAAAAAATTTTTGTTGTCCTAATGCAAGCGATACATTTGGGAAAACATAACGTTGTTGTTAAAATTAAAACACGGGGGTTTTTAATTTTTTATTTTAGTAACTGGCGCCCGTCTCTTTGGGTGACAATTTGTAACGGGGAAAAACGCTTACATGGTGCCAGTTAGACGTAAAAAATTTTTAAAAAAAAATTCGAGAAAAAATTTGACTTTTCAAAAAAAAAAATCTAAGGGAAACATGATTATTTACTAAAAAAAATAAAGTAATTTTTGTTTGAAAAAAAAAAGAAACGACTTTGGGTGGAAAAAGGATTAGTAGAGATCTATAATAAAGGTTCGGCTTTGCTGTTTAAGCAACTTAGATTAGAAAAATCCCTCTGAGTACAGATTGGCGTTACGACTTACAGCAGGTAATTTTGACGGGTTACTTTCCCGACAGAAAGTTCCCATTTAGCTCCAAGACACTATAACAAAGAAACCCCCAAACCCCCAAAAAAGAAAAAAAGCCTTTATGTCTTATCGAGGCAAGTTTTATCTTTTATCCAAATCTTCTTTTTCAAATTAATACCAGAAGTTGTCGGGTAACTAATACAGGTTAAAAAAAAATTTAAATATTCCCAAAAACAGTCCTATAATATCCCCTACTACTGGCTTGTTTGCTTTCTTAAGAGTATCATTATGGTATAAACTTGGGTGTTCTCGTTGTAGAAGGTAAAAAAGAAGGAGAACTTGCAGCGACCGATTGACTTATATCCCGGTGGGGGAACCAAAAACAAAGCTTTTTGGTAGGTCGACTGCTGATACTGGATGCTGGTAAAACATTTTGTAGGATCCCACTGATAGAAAATTTTTTTTTTGTTTTTATATCAACAGGGCTGCATTGAGTCAATATAATTTGTATTTTTTTCCCGACAATGAAATTCCCTTATTCTTTTAAATTTTGCTGATACACTCTTTCCTAAAAAAATTATATTTGATTTCCCCAATTTCTCCATATTTTAAATTTATATTTTTTAAATCATTAATCATTGAAGCCATTTGTGATAGTTTCTACCCTTTGATCTTAGGGATGTTTCTTATTTATTCTGTAAATAGAACAAAAAAAAAACCACTATTAAAATGGTCAATTTAAAAAAATTTTAGAAATACCATCAAAAAAAAAAAATATGTATTTAAATTTGGTTTTTTTTGGGGCTTAAATACAGAAGAGAAATGGAAAATTATTAAAGCAAGTTTTAATAAAAAATGGAATTTTCCATTATATTATGGCTTAATAGATGGAAAACATGTAGATTTTATAGCTCCTTTCAAAAGTGGGAGTGAATTTTTTAATAAAAAAAACAGAATCATATTGTTAGCTATTGTCGATCACAATTACTGTTTTACATACATTAACATTGGCACAAGTGGCAGTGCATTTGATAGTGGCGTTTTCAAGAACTGTTAGCATGTTACCTGAAGATGGAGTTATTGTTGGAGATGCAGCATTTCCTTTTAAGACATATTTATTAAAGCCATTTCCAGGAGTAAACCTCATTGCAAAAGAAAAAAAATATAACTACAGGCTATCGCGTACCAGACGTATATGCTTTTTTGGGGTCTTAGTCATAGGTTTTTATATTTAAGAAGGCAATACCTACTCACTTGAATACAGTTAATTCAATCGTTTTTGCAACTTGTGCTCTTTATAACTGACTAAGAAAAAACTTTAATCTTTTATCACTGCAACATGCAGATAAAAGGGGAAAATCAAGATGAAAATGTAATACCAAGTTCGTAGAGAAAACCAAAAAGCTTCCTTAAAAAATATCTCGAATCAAAGGGAAAAAAACAATAAGCAAATATTGCCAAAAAAACAATAAAAAAAATAAGAGTTTTTTTTTGGACCCGGAAATATTTCGTGGCCCCAAATTTTGGGCACACACAATAATAATTATGATAAATGTTTTTTTAGTATAAGTTTGTAATAAAAATATCTCTCGTACAGTTGTTTTTGTCTTACTGCCAAATTTTTGATGAAAGGGGTTTTAAATTTCCCAAAAACCCTGTTGCCTTTTATAGACATTTCCCCCAGCGCCAGATCTGGTCGATTTTTCGGTTTTTTTAATTAGTAAGTATTTCTAATAATTTAATTTTTCTTTTTTTATATTTAATCGTAATACCATCAGTACCCATTTTTTTTCAAATTTGTTGTAAAAAACCGATGTGCGGGTTTGTTTGATTTTATATTCGATGCATCGAATTTCCCAAAAAACCCTTCCTACTCTTCGTATAGTTAAACAAGCTAAAAGGGGGTTTTCTGCACTAAACTTTCAGATCATGTTTTTTAAAAAAACACACAAAAAAAAAAAAATAAATTTAACACTCAGCCTTCCCAAAGTGCCACTAACAGGCACAACATGTTTAGACGTTCCCTGGAATACCGGGACGGGTGTTACGGAGTACGGAGGTGGAAACCCACGAAAAATAGACGGATTCCCTATTCTCGCCAGTGCTGTCGGCCAGCGCTGGATTGGCCTGAAAAAAAATTTTTATACGGTTTTCCCCCGCTGGCGTTAACCGGGACCCGACAGATGATTCATCCACGTTTGTCAATAATTTTCCCCGGGAAAATTTCACGAACCTTCAAAGGCTCATTTGTAAAACTGAATGTGAAGACCCCATAGCTACATTTTGTCTCCCATATTATCAAAAAAGGGGAAAAATTGCTTTGGCTGTTGGGGTTTTTTTTATTAAAATCAGAAAAAAAAAAAAAAAAAAAACGTGTTTGGGTGAAAAAATGGTTGCAAAAAAAGGGAAAAATTTACTCATTTCGATTATTGAATTGTATCCCAAACATGCGAACCGCTCCCATTTATAAATTACTTTAGAATGGACCTAGATTCCAAGAATTATTAATGCTATATAGAATTTCATAGCATTAATAAAAATATAAGGTCTTTTAAAAAATGGTGGGGGTTTTTTGGGTTTTCCAAAAAATTAAAAACGTTTTTTTTTTGGGGGTTAAAATTTTTAATGTTGGGAAAAAATCTTTTTTTTTGGGTATGGGGTTTTTTTTTTTTTTAAAAATTTTTCCTTGTGCCCTTTTTTTTGGGCGGAACCCGGGGGGAAAAAAGGGGCAAACTTTTTGATTTTTTGAAAGGTTGGGTTTGTTTTAAAACCCCAGGGAAATATTTTGGAAAAAAGAATGTGTAAGATTTCCCAATTTTTTCGTGATATAGCACATCCCAATTCAGCTTTTGGGCTATTATCTTTTGTTCAATTTCAACATCCTGTATTTTTTTTGACCAGTATTTTTGCCAAATTTTATTTTTGTGGTTCTCTAACATCCTGTTGCGGAGTTTTTTAAGACTTTTTTGGAAGCATCCAAAAATTTATTTTTTTTCTGTGTCCAAGTTTTTCGCGTGTGAGTTCGTTTTTGTGAACGATGTTGCACTTTGAGGAGTTTCAGACAAGAAAATGGTTATGAACCCAAATTTTTGATCAGAGTTTGTTTATGCATCCCGGGTTTTCCCACAATAAAAAAATTTGTCACAGTTAACTATGCCCCATATAATAGGTGTTTTATTTTTGATTTCAGTTTCCATCAAAAAAGGGGAAAAACTTAAAAATAACAGAAAAAGGATTTCTTTTGGGAATTTGAAAATTGCTTAGGAGCCCCTAGACGGGAAACACATAGCTATCAAACAGCCCCCCGGAAGTGGTTCATACTATTATAACTACAAAAAAAATTTTCAATGTTTGTTGTTTGCAATCATTAAAGTAATTATGGGTTTTTATGTAAGTTGTGGAACTAATGGAATAATATCTGACGGAGGTGTCATTAAAGAAAACCCGATTTTACAATTTACTGATAAAAAATTCTTTACAATTACCCCAACCAGTCAATAGGCCCGGAATTCAAAATAAATTACCCTTTTGTGTTTATTGGGGAAAAAACTTTAGTCTAATGACAAATTTCATGACGCCATACAGACAAACCAACAGTATTGGTTATGAAGGAAAAATGTTTTAATTATCCCCTTTCCCGTGCCAGGCTGTAGTAGAAAACCAAAAACGCAAATAGATTCAGGATTTTCCCAACGCCAATAGCTACTAAAGTGGATAAATTGATGATATCGTTATGGCATGCTGTGTTTTTCACAACTTTTTTCGCCATAAAGCACTTTTACATACAACCTAATAACATCGATACTGAAGACTTTTCTCCCGGGGTTTTATTGTTGGAATATGCACATGAATGGGGAACTAATATCATTAGATCTGTCCCGGCAAGGATTTCCGACTACTGACGCAAAGATGATACGAAAAAGGATATAAAGAATATTACAAAAAGAGGTAAAGTTGACTTTCAACACAAATTTGTATATTAAGTTTAAAAAAGTATAGTATAGGTGATGAAATAAAATATCTGAATTACAATAAATATTGTCTTTTTTTAAAAAATTTGTAAGTAAAAAAAAATAATATTTACTTACTGAAAGGGCCCGCGATTGGTTTATTGGGGTTTTTTTTTCTATCGGGAAAACCCCTGTAAAAACTCTTCTTGATCCATGAGAAAAGCCAATATAGATCAAAAAAACCACAATGTAGGGTTTTGGTATATTTTTTTCCCGTTCTCTTTGAACTATTAATTCGCCTTATATGGCGTCGAAAAAATGCCCGTAAGGATGATATTTTTTAAAAACAAATTCCTTGTTAGCATCTGGAAACTTTTTTCCCTTTCTTTTGTTAATTAAATTCTCATAAGCAGCATTTTTTTTTTGTTTTTTGCGGGAATCCTTTTCTCTTGATGTCCCATAAGGGGGAAAGGGTTTTTTTGATAAAAAATTTTAAATTTCCCCCCAAAAAAAATTTATTATCTTCAAAAAAACATTTTTTTTTAAATTCCCTTTTAAAAAAGCCTTTATACCTTCGTTGAACTCCGGGGAAAAACTCAGTCGCAGGACAAGTCTTGACCCAAAAAACACATTAAAAAAATAGCACGGATTGGTCACGGTCGGGGCGTAGGTTCGGTATTCAAACTAGCGAACTCACGACCCGGCCATAATTTTTTGTGCGGAAAAATTCTCTCGATACCATACATTTGGCGGATCGGTCGGCAGACGGTCAGGAAGAACCAATCCGTCCCCCAATCCACTAATGAATGGGAAGCTTATTGTCATAATTCAAACAACTGTTTCTAAATTTTTGTTTTAAATGTATCGATTACATATTTTTTTTCGGTTGTTAAATCATACTGTTTTTTTTATATGCTGTATGCAATTTTGATAAATGCACTTTTCCTTATCCAAAATTAACTGATGCGTGTCCCGTAAATATCAATTGCCTTCTTATTCAAAATTTAGTCTTCAAAAACTCCCCGGCGTCTATTGATTGCTATTTCCGGTTATTGTTATTCATTATTAATGATTAAAGGGATTTTTTGTAAGTGCACAAGAATAAATATTTATTTGTTTAAAAAAAATTTTTATAAAAATGATATTCGTTAAGTAGACTCCAAAAACCCTTTGTTTTTAAAATGTTTTTTTTATCTTTGGAGCAGCCCACATTAAGAAATAAAAACTGTTGTTTATAAACATTATATTGCATTTTTGTAAATGATATTTATGGTAAAAATAAACAATTAAGAATAAGGTGTCATATACCCCCATTTTTTGGGAGATATAATATTAGTTCTTATGACTATTTTGTTTTTTAAAAATATCGATTCAAATAAAGTATATAGCTTTTTCTCTAAAATAGGTAGATATGGAAGGCAGTGAAGCTTTTTCTTGCCTGAAGCAATAAAGTATAAACAGACAAAATTCTGAGTATTTAGTTTGTGTTTCTTTTTCCCTTTTTTTTTCCCGTTTTTATTTCTTTTCCTTTTAAGCTGAAAAATACGTATTAGTGGTATTTCAAAAAAACTTAACCAACTATTTATAACAGGCTGTACACTAAACGTTTCTTCTTTCATTTGTTTTAAAAGCTGGACCCCAAAGGGCCCCTTTATTTTTTAAAGGGAAATTTTAGATCAGATCATTGCTCTTGAATATCAAAGGGTTTTTGGGCTATGTACTCCTAAATATACTTTGTTTCGTCCTTCTTTGTTTATACCATTCCAGTTTCTTTCTATTAAGTTTTTGCTAACCTGCTGTATTTTTCTATACATCAACGATCTTCTTTTCTCAAATTAAAATCGTCCATGATAACGAAAGTATTCTCCGTTTAAATATTTAGTTTCTTAAGCCAGTCTACAAAACTGAATTGGTAAGCTGCAGGCAATTGCAGATATCTATTTCACCTTAATAAATACATTTGGTCACCAAAAAACTTGTCCTGTTAAATGTCTTAAAAAACACAGTCATATTCGCTGTCGCGAAAAGGTATTCAGTTTCATTTATGAACGGCAAAGGTTTTTAGAATCAAGTCAAATTTACCCATCAGAATGAGCTCAATGGGGGTAAAAATATTATATTGTTTATACATTTGCTTCATAATTTTCAGTATTTCTTTTTTTAGCCCGAAAGTATTTTTTCCCCTAAAAGTATCCATACTTGAAATACTTTTTTCCCTATTTAGGGGAAATTTCGTCTCCCACAAGTCGTATTATTGATCCAAGAAAAAGTCGTTTTTACTAATAAATCCCCTTTTACAGAAAAGCTTTTTTTTACCCCCCGACCTACTATACAGCTTATAAATTTTTCCCTGAGCTTTTAACAAACCCAAAATGTAATACCCTTTTTTTTTCATTATCTCCCCGATGAGGCCCTATAATTCAGACTTTGTTCGGTCTATTGTCCGTAGAGTGTCTAAAGGGTAAAATCTGCTGCCTGCAGAGGTCTCTTCTCCTTTTTCCCCCCCCAAAATACAAATCTATAAGTCCCCTCTTATTAGGTGGTCTTTTTAAATAAAATACCCACAATACGTTAGTAAGCCTTAAAGCCTGAAAGTCTGTAAAATTTAAAAAAAAAATCTTTTTTTTTTATCTTTAAACCATTAATTTGGTTTTTTCAAAAAAGGGTTTAAAAACCCCATCTGACGAAAAATATTTTAAAAATCCTTTAGTATTAAAAGATAAATTTGGGAAATTTATCTTTAAAGGGCCCTTTTAAAAATTTAAGATCCCTTTCAACCAATTCAACGCTTGGCGGTTTGTGACTGATACCGTACAGTCTGATATTAAGGTTGGGGTTAAATTTATGTTAAGAATTAGGAATTTTTAATATGAGTTTTTTAAAAAGTAATTCTGCTATCAAAGTTTTGCTTATTGCAATGTCCTGATTTTAATAATAACATTCAAAAATGCAGAATTTAAAATAATTTTTATCGTGTTTAAGAAAATTTTATTTTTTTTTGCTTAAGCAAAAAATAAATTGGTATCATACAGTATGTATGTACACTTGTTTAAATGTCTGCGAAATGGCATCTCCCGCAACTCTCGCCTTATTAATAATCACAATTTTATAAAAAAAAATCTTTTTTTGTTCACCAACGAACTTAAGGAAATTTATCGCTCTTTTATGGGTTTTTCCACGGCTTGTGCTTAGGTAGTATTAGGTATTATAATATTTCCTTATAGCTGTTTGCAATAAAGCAAAAGTAATGTCACTCCTATGCGTAGCGAGTGATCCACCATTCGTCGTCACAGTGTCGTCGTCCGAATTAGTGCAACAGATTTTGAACTCCTGGTTAACTTGATCGGACCAAAAGTGGCCAAAGCAGACACTTTCTTTAGACGATAATAGGGACAGAAAGTTTATCTGCTTGTAGGCTGTTACTTTTTTTATATTTTTTTACATCTATCCCCATTTCATCTCCTTTTATGCGTTATTGTTTTTTTAATTTGTTTAACCAAACCTTATAACGATCAGGATCCCAAAGATTTGCTTTTTCTCTATATTTGTCTATAAAAATCATGGTTTTCTTACGATTCCACGGCATCCTAATTTACACAAAATGCAAAACCTCAGGAAATTAATTTTAATTAAATAACGAAATGAGAAAAAAACGCGACTTTCCCATACACTCGCAATAAACAAACTAATTCACTGATTGTCTAGCGCCAACGGCTCTGCTTTCTGTATTTAGTGCAAGTAATGCTCGATGTTTAACATATTACATTACAACGTTTAGTTACATTCAGTCGCCGCCTTTACAGTCCATCTAAAAGGACTTCTTGCTTTGGTCATTTCTTTATTCCAACAGTGTCTAGACTGTGGAACCTGCTTCCTGCACGGGTTTTTTTTCTTCTCGTCCAAACCTACTCTTACCCACCCAAAACACTAACCGTACGTTAGTATTAAGTCTGTAAGTTTTTGTGGACTGTCGCAAATAGAAAGAAAAGATACTCAAATAAGGTCAGTTCTTACAGCGTAATCCATGTTACAAAAAAGAGTGTAGAGTTAGTAATTAGATTTAATGATACCTGAGACAACTTAATATAATAAAAGTTAATAGCCATTAATTTAAAATATTGACTTAAAGTGTTTTTTTTTCTTCAACCGTCAAAAAATGCTGACATTTTTGTACTATTTTAAGGTGCAAAAGCTATCACTTCTCGTACTGTACAAAAATGTGCTAGTTGCTTAGCAACACTTTTAATCCTTGGATTAAAAGCAATAATGCATTTGGGCTAACTAAATGTATCAATTTTGACTTGGTTGGAGAAAAAATAGTATATATCATACGGACTAAAAGTGCTGCGCTGTGCTCCGCCTCGCAACTGCTCGTAAAAAAAAGATGCACTTTTAATCCTTATCCTTATTATCTACCTGAATTTATTAAAAAAAAAATAAAACATAGGCCGTACGATTCCGTCTATTGTATGGGATTAATGTATAGCTTATTCTCGGCTTGTTTGTAATGCTTTCTAAGCCTATTAAATGTCCAAATGTATCCAAATACTGCATTCATTATTTATTACAGTTATATCGGTGGTAAATTAATATCCTGTTACCTTTTTATTTTAGTGCAAAAAACAAACACCCTTCAATTCTTGCAGAAAAATTAACTCGGAAACAAAATATCTACGTATTTAATGAGAAGATAAATACGCTACCGCAATTTAAAATTACGAGGTAATTAATGTTGGTGTCATGTGTTGCCAAGGTATTATTTATTGTCGTATGTACCCGTAGAAATTAAGATATTTTTAAGTGCAAAGATCTTGGATGAAAGTGATACTTGTCGAGAACGACACGATGCACAGGCTTTATAGAATCTTCTTTTTTCTTTTCTGCTAATGGCCTCTAGGAAATCTGAAACCATCTGGCAATTATATTTAGGGACGCCTAACAAGCAACATACATATCTTCTTATTATATATAATAATTTATAATTAGGAAAATATTACTCTAAAAGATCTTCATAAAACTTTTTTTGAGGTGTCGATACTAACACTGCAAGTTGAGCATTTAAACTTATCTACTATAAATGTGTTAAAATAATTTATTTAATAATATACAACATAACATATGAGTTTATTGCATGAAAGTAGTTGTGCAAACAAAAAACGATTTAATTATCGGGTTGTGAAATAAAATTTGAAAAATTTTGTAAATAATACCAATAAAAATATGAACATGTTTACTTAATATTTAGTTATTTTTCTGTGTTGGATTTGTTATGTTCTAATTTTTTATTGCATTATTAGGCCTAAAGTTCGCAGACGCACTAATTCCACTCAACTTTTTGAATGTAAGAGGGGTCGGATAATCGGGTTACGTGAAACAGGATTTTCTTTTTGAGAAATCGCTAAGCGGGTGAACCGAAACGAAGCTACAGTAATAAAATGTTGTCGAGAGTGGTTCCAAGAAAGCGGAAATCGACGAGTTAGAGGTACTGGACGCCAAAGACAGGATCGTTATTTGATTCGACTAGAACTTAAAGATCGAGTTTCCACAACAATGGCAGTTGCGAACTAGTGGTTTGATGCTGTCGGAAGTGCAATAACAATGAGAACAGTTTATCTCCAAATAAGGTCTTTTGGACTGTTTTAATAGCGTTTTCATTTTGTTCTACCTCTGATCCCACATCATCGTCGGCAACGATTGGTATGGAGTAGGAAAATACTTGAATGAAATATGAAATAAAACTCAATCGTATTCAGTAATAAGTCCAGGTTCTGTTTGGGCACACATGATGGACGTAAAAAGTAAGAAGGAGACGTGTCTTTTCAGATAAAATTTGATAGGGATAGTGTTCTCCATTGTAATTCTTACTATAGAGTCTCTGTATTTTTCGTCAAAATCACAGATACCTGTAGATTTTTACCTGAATAGACAAGAATGTTAAAAATATACCCTTTGGGACTTATTTCGCAAACGTTTCTAGAATGTTGCCTGTACCGTAAATTTTCTTCACTTATTTTTTCTGAAAATGTTAAATGAATATTATTTAAACATTGCCTTAACGTTGCCTTGTTGTGTTAATTGAAGTGACATTTTTTAGCAAAAATTGTGTTGTCACTAATGCAAGCGATACATTTGGGAAAACATAACGTTGTTGTAATAAAACGCTTTAATTTTATTTCTGAAATGACATCACGGCATTGGTCAAAATCCTTAACCGATATTTTCTATTTCTTGAAAGGTCGATTTACCCGATGCCAGTAACTGGCGCCAGTCTCTTTGGCATGACAATTTGTAACAGGTAAAGCGCTTACATGGTGCCAGTTAGACGTAAATTTTTAAAAATAAATTCGAGAAAAATTCGACTTGTCAAAAAAAAAACTCTAGGAATCATGATTATGTTACTAAAAGAAGAAATAAGTAATATGTTAGAAAAAAATGAAAAGAAAGAAACGACTTTGGGTGAGAAAATGGATTAGTGAGAGATCTATAATAAAGGTTCGGCTTCGCTGTTTAAGCAACTTAGATTAGAAGATCCCTCTGAGTACAGATTGGCGTTACGACTTACAGCAGATAATTTTGACGAGTTACTTTCCCTGACAGAAAGTTCTATTTAGCTCCAAGACACTATAACAAGAGAGGCACAACCCACAAAAAAATAGAAATAACGTTGATGTCTTATCGAGGCTTAAGTCATTTTTATCGTGTATCCAAATCTTCTTTATCAGAATTAATACCAGAAGTGTGTCGGGTAACTAATACAGGATTAAAACAAATTATTGCATATTAACTATTCCTAAAAGCAGTCGCTATAATATCACTACTACTGGCTTGTGTGCTTTCGTGCAGAGTATCATTATGGTATAAACTTGGTGAAAAATCAGTGTTCTCGTTGTAGAAGGTAGAAGAAGAAGGAGAACTTGCAGCGACCGATTGACTTATATCTGGTGGGGAACCATACAAAGCTTTTTGGTAGCTCGACTGCTGATACTGGATGCTGGTAAAACATTTTGTAGGATCCCACTGATAGAATTGTTTTTTTCTTTTTATATCAGCAGGTCTGCATTGAGTCAATATACTTTGGATTTTTTCCTGAGCAATGATTCCTTATTCCTAATTGTGCTGATACACTCTTTCCTAAAAAGATTATATTTGATTTCCTCAATTTCTGCCATATTTGCATTCATATTTTTCAAATCATTAATCATTGAAGCCATTTGTGATAGTTTGCTGCGCTTAGATCTTAGGGATGTTTCTTATGTTATTCTGTAAATAGAACAAAATAAAACCACTATTAAAATGGTCAATTTAAAAAATTATAGAAATACCATCAAAAAAAATATATGTATCTAATTAGGTTTATTTTTTAGGTCTTAAATACAGAAGAGAAATGGAAAATTATTAAAGCAAGTTTTAATAAAAAATGGAATTTTCCATTATATTATGGCTAGCATTTCCTTTTAAGACATATTTATTAAAGCCGTTTCCAGGAGAAAACCTCATTGCAAAAGAAAAAATATATAACTACAGGCTATCGCGTACCAGACGTATATGCTTTTGGGATCTTAGTCAGTAGGTTTTGTATATTTAAGAAGGCAATACCTACTCACTTGAATACAGTTAATTCAATCGTTTTTGCAACTTGTGCTCTTTATAACTGAATAAGAAAAAACTATTAATCTTATATCACTGCAACATGTGCAGATAGGGAAGATCAAGATGAAAATGTAATACCAAGTTAGTAGAGACACTAAATAACTTCCTTAAAAAGTATCTCGAATCAAGGAAAAAATCAATAAGCAAATATTGCCAGAGAAAACAATAAAAAATATAAGAGTTTTTTTATGGACGCCGGAAGTATTTCGTGGCAATTTGGTCACACACAATAATAATTATGATAAATGTTGTTAGTATAAGTTTGTAATAAAAATATCTCTCGTACAGTTGTTCTTTGTCTTACTGCCAAATTTTTGATGAAGGGATTTAATTCCTAAAACCATGTTGCACTTGGTACATAGACATTTCCCCCAGCGCGAGATCTGATCGATTTTACGGTTTCTAATTAGTAAGTATTTCTAATACTTTAATTTTACTTTTTATATATTTAATCGTAATACCATCAGTACCCATTTTTTTTCAGAATTTGTTGTAAAGCCGATGTGCGGGTTTGTTTGATTCATATTCGATGCATCGAATATTCCAAAAGCATTCCTACTCTTCGTATAGTTAAACAAGCTATAAAGTTTTATCTGCACTAAACTTTCAGATCATGTTTTTAAAGAAACACACAAAAAAACAAAATAAATTTAACACTCAGCCTTCCTAAGAATGCCACTAACAGGCACAACATGTTTAGACGTTCCCTGGAATACTGGTACGGGTGTTACGGAGTACGGAGGTGGAAACTACGAAAAATAGACGGATTCCCTATTCTCGCCAGTGCTGTCGGCCAGCGCTGGATTGGCACGAAAAAGTTTTTATACGGTTCCAGCGCTGGCGTTAACCGGGACCCGACAGATGATTCATCCACGTTTGTCAATACATTTCACAGAAATTACACGAACCTTGCAAAGAGCTCATTTGTACACTGAATGTGATGAACCCTATAGCTACACATTATGTCTCCGATATTATCAAAAAGGCGAAAGTTGCTTTGGCTGTTGGTACAATCATGTTATTAAAATCAGAAAAAAAGAAAAAACGTGTTTGGGTGAAAGAATGGTTGCAAAAGAGAGAACAATTTACTCATTTACGATTATTGAATTGTATCCAATCATGCGAACCGCTCGATGTTATAAATTACTTTAGAATGGACTATGACGCATTCCAAGAATTATTAATGCTATATAGAATTACATAGCATTAATAAAAATATATAGAAAAGAAAAACAATTTATACAGAGAAGCGGTAAGCGCTGAAGAACGTCTGTTGGCCACCTTGAGATTTGTGGCAACTAGGAGGAGTTATAAAGACTTAAAGTTTTCTTGTATAATTTCTCCTCAGTTACTTGGAAGAACCATTCCAGAAACGTGTCGTGCTATATACGACTCCCTCCGGAAGAAATACTTATTTGTAAGTACAATAATAATTAGTTTTTTTGTGTATTCTGATGCATATAAAAAACAGAGTGTTAAATTTTTTTTTATTATTTCATATATGTCTAACAATTAAACAAATGTTAATCAGTCTGTAACAGTACCTAATCACTTTTTAATTATTTTGCCTGGGAAAAACTAAGAATTCTTTCATCACTTCCCTATTTGTAGACGCCTGATTTGAAGTTGTCAAAGTGGTAAAAGTTGGTACATCTGGTTGACGTGTATATGATGTGCTGGGTTCATTAAACGTTGGGTTAATGAATGTTGGAAATCTGGAGTATGTGTTTTGAAATACTTGTGCTTGCGGAACGCATGGGACACTTTGATATGATGGTGGTTGTTAACCCAGGGAAATATGAGAAGAATGTGTAAGATTTCCCAATTTTGCGTGATATAGCACATCCGAATTCAGCTTTTGGGCTATTATCTTTTGTTCAATTTCAACATCCTGTATTTGTTGACCAGTATTTTTGCCAAATTTTATTTCTTGTGGTTCTCTAACATCCCGTTGCGGAGTTTTCAAGACTTTTATGGAAGCATCCAAAAATTTATTTTTCTTCTGTGTCCAAGTTTTGCGCGTGTGAGTTCGCTTATTATGGGAACTTGATGTTGCACTTTGAGGAGTTTCAGACAAGAAAACTGGTTATGAATCTAAATGTTGATCAGAGTGTTGTTTGTATGCATCGGTTTCCTACAATAAAATTATTCACAGTTAACTATGCCCCATATAATAGGTGTTTTATTTTTGATTTCAGTTTCCATCAAAAAAAGGGAAATAGCTTAAAGTAGCAGAAGAATTTAACAATATGTGGCAATTTGAAAATTGCTTAGGAGCCGTAGACGGCAAACACATAGCTATCAAACAGCCCCCAGGAAGTGGTTCATACTATTATAACTACAAAGGGATTTTCAATGTTGTGTTGTTTGCAATCATTAATGCTAATTATGAATTTATTTATGTAAGTTGTGGAACTAATGGAATAATATCTGACGGAGGTGTCATTAAGAAAACAGATTTTTACAATTTACTGATAAAAGATTCTTTACAATTACCCCAACCAGTCAATAGGCCCGGAATTCAAAATAAATTACCCTTTGTGTTTATTGGAGACGAAGACTTTAGTCTAATGACAAATTTCATGACGCCATACAGACAAACCGACAGTATTGGTTATGAAGAAAAGTGTTTTAATTATCCACTTTCCCGTGCCAGGCGTGTAGTAGAAAACGCAAAACGCAAATAGATTCAGGATTTTCCTAACGCCAATAGCTACTAAAGTGGATACAGTTGATGATATCGTTATGGCATGCTATGTTTTTCACAACTTTTTACGCCGCAAAAGCACTTCGTACATACAACCTAGTAACATCGATACTGAAGACATTATCTCAGGGACTGTATTGTTAGGAGATATGCACATGAATGGAGAACTAATATCATTAGATCTGTCCAGGCAAGGATTTCCGACTACTGACGCAAAGATGATACGAAACGGATATAAAGAATATTACAATAATGCAGGTAAAGTTGACTTTCAACACAAATTTGTATATTAAGTTTAAGATGTATAGTATAGGTGATGAAATAAAATATCTGAATTACAATAAATATTGTCTTTTTAAATAATTTGTAAGTAAAAAGAAATAATATTTACTTACTGAGGCCTGCGATTGGTCATCTAGGTTATTTTCTTCTATCGAAGAAACCGCTGTAAGAGACTCTTCTTGATCCATGAGAAAAGCCAATATAGATCAAAATACCACAATGTAGGTTCTGGTATATCTTCTGTTCCTGCCCACTTCTCTTTGAACTATTAATTCGCCTTATATGGCGTCGAAAAGATGCCCGTAAGGATGATATTTTTTTAATAACAAATTCCTTGTTAGCATCTGGAAACATTTCCTTGCTTTTGTTAATTAAATTCTCATAAGCAGCATTTTTTTTCTGTTTATTGCGGTAATCCTTACTCTTGATGTCCCATAGGGAAGGATTTTTCTGATAAAGTTGAATAAATTCCTCCCAAAAAGATTTATTATCTTCAAAAGACATTTTATTTTAAATTCCCTTTAAAAAACGCCTTGATACCTTCGTTGAACTCGGAAGAACTCAGTCGCAGGACAAGTCTTGACAAATTACACACACATTAAAAAAATAGCACGGATTGGTCACGGTCGGGTCGTAGGTTCGGTATTCAAACTAGCGAACTCACGACCCGACCATGACAGATGTGCGAATATTCTCTCGATACCATACATTGGCGGATCGGTCGGCAGACAGGTCAGGACGAACCAATCCGTCACACCAATCCACTAATGAATGGGAAGCTTATTGTCATAATTCAAACAACTGTTTTCTAGTTTAGTTTTAAATGTATCGATTACATATTTTCTTTGCGGTTGTTAAATCATACTGTTTTCTTTATATGCTGTATGCAATTTTGATAAATGCACTTTTCCTTATCCAAAATTAACTGATGCGTGTCAGTAGTATCAATTGCCTTCTTATTCTAAATTGAGTCTTCAAGAACTCCCCGACGTCTATTGATTGCTATTTCGGTTATTGTTATTCATTATTAATGATTAAAGGTATTTTTTGTACGTAAGTGCACAAGAATAAATATTTATTTGTTTAAAGCTATTTTATAAGAATGATATTCGTTAAGTAGACTCAAACGCTTAGTTTTAATATGTTTATTTGTTATCTTTGGAGCAGCCGACATTAAGAAGTAAAGCTGTTGTTTATAAACATTATATTGCATTTTTTGTAAATGATATTTATGGTAAAAATAAACAATTAAGAATAAGGTGTCATATACCCACATTTTGGTAGATATAATATTAGTTCTTATGACTATTTTGTTTTTTAAAAATATCGATTCAAATAAAGTATATAGCTTTTCTCTAAAATAGGTAGATATGGAAGGCAGTGAAGCTTTTACTTGCCTGAAGCAATAAAGTATAAACAGACAAGTTCTGAGTATGTGAGTTTGTGTTTCTTTTTCTTTTATTTCCTGTTTTTTATTTCTTTTCCTATCTCACAGCTGAAAAATACGTAATAGTGGTATAATTCAATAAAAACTTAACAAACTATTTATAACAGGCTGTACACTAAACGTTTCTTCTTTCATTTGTTTTACATAGCTGGACCAAGGCCCTTGATTTTCTTAAGGAATTTCAGATCAGATCATTGCTCTTGACATATCAAAGGTTTTGGACTATGTACTCCTAAATATACTTTGTTTCGTCCTTACTTTGTTTATACCATTCCAGTTTCTTTCTATTAAGTTTTAGCTAACCTGCTGTATTTTTTCTATACATCAACGATCTTCTTTCTCTCGTGATTAAACTCGTCCATGATAACGAAAGTATTCTCCGTTTAAATATTTAGTTTCTTAAGCCAGTCTACAAAACTGAATTGGTAAGCTGCAGGCAATTGCAGATATCTATTTCACCTTAATAAATACATAATTGGTCACCAAAAATCTTGTCCTGTTAAATGTCTTAAAAACACAGTCATATTCGCTGTCGCGAAAAAGGTATGTCAGTTTCTTTATTTATGAACGGCAAGGTTTTGCAGAATACAGAGTCACTTGACCTATCGAGAATGAGCTCAATGGGCATAAAAATATTATATTGTTTATCACAGCTGCTTCATAATTGTCAGTATTTCTTTTTTGAGCCCGAAAGTATTTTTCCTCTAAAAGTATCCCTACTTGAAATACTTTTTCCATGTTTAGGGAATGGCGTCTCCCACAAGTCGTATTATTGATCCAAAGAAGAGTCGTTTGCCTTACTAATAAATCCACTTTTACAGAAAAGCTTTTTTTCTTACCCACCGACCTACTATACAGCTTATAAATTTTTTCCCGTAGCAGCTTTTAACAAAGCAACATGTAGTACCACTTTTATTCATTATCTCCCTGATGACGCCCTATAATTCAGACTTTGTTCGGTCTATTGTCCGTAGAGTGTCTAAAGGGTAAAATCTGCTGCCTGCAGAGGTCTCTTCTCCTTTCCCCCAAAACATACAAATCTATAAGTCCCCTCTTATTAGGTGGTCTTTTTAAATAAAATACCCACAGTACGTTAGTACTTAGCCTTAAAGCCTGAAAGTCTGATAAATTTAAAAAATAAATCATTTTTTTATATCTCTTAATTCACTTAATTTAGTTTTTTGTCAAAAAGAGTTAAATACCCCATCTGACGAAAACTATCTTAAAAATCGCTTGAGTATTAAAGATAAATTTGGGGTAAATTTATCTTTAAAGGCTTTCAAATGATTTAAGATCCATTTCAACCAATTACAACGCTTGGCGGTTTGTGACTGATACACGTACAGTCTGATATTAAGGTTGGAGTTAGAATTAATGTTAAGAATTAGGAATTTTTAATATGAGTTTTTAAAACGTAATTCTGCTATCAAAGTTATTGCTTATTGCAATGTCCTGATTTTAATAATAACATTTACGAGAATAAATAATAAAAATATTAAATGTTGAGTTAAAAAAAAAAATTTAAACAAACATGAAACAGTTTTTAAACTTGAAAAAGAGGCATTTTAAATTTAACCATTGCAGGTTTATTTAACGACGAGGCAACAATAACATTGTTACTGTCCGAGGTGAGTTATCTTACCGATCAGATACCTAAAGAGTTTTTAAGAAAAACCAATCAGATCTAACTAAAAATAATTCTTACGGCGGTAAAACCGAAAACTATGAAACCAAGGGATGTAGACAATAGGGTGTCTACATCCCATAGGTAAGCACTATAAAAAGAAGTAAAAAACCTTGGAAATATTGAAGTATTACAAAGAGGTCCTTAAAAAAATTTTCAATACTATGGTTTGTAATTCCGAAGAAGTTATTAAAGATGATCATAATTATTGCGAACAAACCGAAAATAAACCAGCCATAGGAGTTTGAGTTTTTGAATGTCACATTTATTTCTTTGGCGATTAAAGTTTTTTTGATGTTTCTTAAAAATAAAGACCATAATGTATAAATTTAAGATTTTCCTTGTTTCTATATTGCTTTATGTTGAAACTATGACAAGTCCATCATCTCAATTTTCAAATTACACCAAATTCCTATTTTGACAGCAAACGCCACCAAACGCGCAAATTTAATATTTAAATTGTAATTTCATTAATTTTTTCTTTGATATAATTGGTTAATTATTGAAATGTAAGGAGATGCGCACAAGTTTAATCAACTATTTTCCTAATAAATAGCACATTTGACTAAGTTAGCTTTTTATTGCTTTCTTAAAATTCTAAAAAACGGATATGGAGGGATTTAAAAGTCATTTCATATTACGAACCGTTAATATTTGTCTTTAAAATGGGTGTAATATTATTTAGTTTTCTATTTTCACCACTAAAAATGTATAGTAATAAAAATATTGTTACAATAAGTTAACTATGTTTCCTATATCAAGTTTGGCTTTAAGAAAACCCACGATGCACCCTCAAAAAAAATAAATAGTTTCCGATAGCCTGGCGTTTTGTAAAAAAAAACTTTTCCTCAGCCCTAGACCACATCCAAAAGAAACTTAGTAATCTTTAAATATGTACATATGTATAAACAAAGGTTAGAAACTAAACTTAATTAAAGTAATTGGTAACTTATTGTAAAAGATATTAAAAACGTTTTGATTATTATCCGACAAGTAAGCACTTTTCTATTTAAATTATCAAAGATGCTCAGCTTTCACCTAGCGTGCCCATTGGCGTGTTATATTGACTACAAAAAGTGGAAGGAGAGGACAAGTGTGTAATTTACAAATTTAATATAGTGATATAGGGAAAAAAATATTTTTCAAAATTATTAAATTTGTTTCAAAAAGTAGGGGGTCTTTAAAAAAGTACTAAATTGTGAAGCCAAAAATCTGGTACAGTTCAATACCTCAATAACACCATCATGTTTGCTGTCGCGAAAAAAGTTTGAAAATACTCATCATATACTTAGAAGAGGTTAAATATTGCAGAACATAAAGTCATTTAACCTCGTGTGCCTTACTTTGAAGGATAATCGCAGGTAGCATAAACATGTATTCATAGCCACAGTGGTTTCAAAATAAGTCGGATTTGATTTTTCTTTTGCAGCAGAAAGTATTTCCAAATCAGACCATCTCTGGAATATTGTTTCCATATATGAGGATTGGCATTTTCCAAAACTTTTGCCCATCGATGAGCTTCGAACAATAACCTACGATAATTCCACTTCTAGCAGCTTCCAACACGGAGTGACACTTTTATGCATCCTTACTTCCTGCTTTGTTTCTTCGTTCTTTTATCCCTAGAGTGTCTAGACTATGACACCTGCTGCCTTTAGAGGTATTTCCTTCCTTTTTTCAGGTACTCTTTTATATTCTACGCAAGAAAAAATACAAGATGGCTATTAAAGATTTTCTTTAAAACAAAGAAATTCATAAGCATGTACAGGGTTATTGGTTATAAATGCACCCCCTCATTTATCTATCTTAGGTAAAGAGAGAGAGAGAAATGACATATTTGAGTTGTCATCATGTTTTAGTGTCAAAATACGGACATTTTAAAATGGGTTTTACTGAAGAAGAAAAAAGACAAATTTATGAAATTTTCGTTAGATGTGGTTACAATCGAAAACAAGCACGTAGAGAATATCATCTTTTATATCCGGATATAATTTTACCCAATGAACACACGTTTAAAAGGGTATATAATAATGTTAATAATAGAAATTCATTTAAGAACAAAGTAAGAACAAGTCAAAGAAATAATGAAAATGATGACATAGAATTAGACATTCTCCTATATTTCTAAGGTAACATTATATTTTTATAATTATTGAAGAAAAGCAATCCATAAAATTTCATTGATAGGTTTTAAAAAATAAAATTACACAAAGAAAAACATTAAAACCCAGTGCTATTTTTATTTAAGATTATTTTTATTTTAGAATACCCTGAACATTCTATACCAAAAGCTAGTAGAGAATTCAACTTGACTTTTTGGAAAATACAATCAACTTTGAAAAAGCACCATTTTCATCCTTTTAAATTTACAAAAGTTCAGTAAGACAATAAACTAGCACGGCTAAGGTTATGTCAGGAGATGATGCAAAGGATTGAGGAAAATCCATTTCTTTTTAATAACATATTGTGGTCCGATGAGGCAAGTTTTTCTACTAGTGGGATATATAATAGAAGAAACACGCATTATTGGGCTTCTACTGATCCCCATCAAGCAAGGCCAATCCGATTTTCTGGGCGGCAAACTCTACATGTTTGGGCCGGCATCTTACAAGGAAAGATAATAGGTCCTGTATTTTATCAACATACATTTACAGGTCAACGGTATCAACAACTTTTGGAAAATATTTTAACTACCCTACCACAAAATTTTCCAGAGCTAAATATTAATAACATAATTTGGCAACAGGACGGGGTACCGCCTCACAACGTTATTGGAGTAAGATATTTGCTCAATAACACATTTCCCTTATGGATAGGCAAATTTGGAACAATTAGGTGGCCTCCTAACAGCCCAGACTTAACGCCGTTAGATACTTTTTTGTGGGGTCCTCTAAAAGAGAAAGTAAATTCACATAGAAATTTAAGCATACAAAAAATTTCAGATATTTTAATTCAAGATATTTTTCGTTTAAACACCGAAAACCAAGATTCTAGATACGCAGCTTTGGAAAAACTAAAACGGGGATATAGACGTTGTATTTTGGAAAATAATGGCCATTTCGAAAACTTTAATTTTTAATTTATGTTATTTTATATAGTGTTTTAGGCTAATTTTCTGTGATGACGTTGTTAAAAAGGTGATATGCTTATTCTAAGATGTTAGAGAACTTTTCTAATATAGGGTGTATAGTTAAATAAACAGGAAATACCATGTTAACATTTAAATCCGTTCGCTATATCAAATAAATTATTCGATATCTTCAGAAAATAATAAAATGGACTCACCAAACTATATTTCACTAAAATAAAATCTTTGAAATTATATTTTGAAAACGGCTTTTAAATAGAAATGTTTCGAAAACAGCAAAACCAAATGTCGACTATGCATATATTTTTGAAATCGGGATAAAACGATCTTTCATTTTAGCTAATAATATACAGGGTGTTCCATTTAAAAAAACGCAAGTTAGCGTCATATCTTAAAAAGGCGACGTTCAATTGTTTTTTGGTAACGTTAGAAAAGAACCTTAGTAACAACCGTACAACTTTTATATTTAACATTTTCACCCATCTCTTTACCTAAGATAAATAAATGGGAGGTGCATTTATAACCAATAACCCTGTACCTATTCAGTCCTTGTTGAATGACCTTGTAAAAAGTATTTTTGTCACGAAAATTGGTCTAAAGTCCAGCGTTTATTGAAAGGTATTTTCTAAATAAACAAAATATTTAAAAGATTTCAGATTAGGTTATCCGTGTTTCTTAGTATTTATTTACGCCACTCATCACTAAAGGTTTTCCATAAACCATCCATTACAAAGTAACTTAACATCTAATTGGTTTGTGAAGGATTAGAATGTGCTACTGATGAGTTATCTTATGTGTTCCTAATAGAATTAGCATAAATACTGCACGAAACAATAAACAGATTTTTAATCGATGCACGCCAAGAATAAATTGCAGAAGTAAAATTAGCATTTAACATGGTGTACGGTTAAGTTATTTCTTTAATTAACTTTACCTACCGCCTATTATAAATTGCGTAATTATTTTAAATTATTTTATAAATATTATATCCATAAATATATGAGGTAAATACCACCACGAAAGGTTTTCTTAGAAGAAACCGAAAAAGAAATATGCAATTTTACGGTCGTAAAACAATAAAAATTTCTTAATTATAAGTTATAATTAATTTAAAGAGTTTACTTATTTATTTTAAAAAATAGGTAAATTAGAAATATAATTATTTTTTCATTGTTAAGTTTCGTAATACATACCTCTAGATCTAGGCGCACGGTAGTGCGCAAGGAAAAGTTCCTGTCTGACGCATGCAATGTGAATATTACACAAAACGCTTCGGCGTATTTTATTTCTTATCATAACTTTGTTATCGTTCCACATAAAGGTATGCGATTTTCTCCTTGTTTAGGTTTTTTTTTTGATTAATTACTTTGCCTGTTTATATTTCCTGGATTGCCTTTATAGTCTGGGCCTTAGGCGATAGTCATCTTGTTGTACAGCCCAAATTGCTCTAGAACAGATATACATTATTTAATCCGACCTATTTTATAGAAATACTTTTAATGCCGCTGATCGTGTAAATTAATGACAATGTTCTGATCCTTCTAACACAGGGCTGTATTGCTAACCTTAAGATTATATTCTACAAAAAAAAAATTCATACACATCATGGGTAAAACAGTGGGAACACATTTGTTAAATTGCAACATTTTAGTTCTTTTTTGTAAAATTTGGCTGCTAAGTAATAAAACATGCAATATTAAAATCTAAAATATATTTTATTTAAAACCAAATTTTTAATGTGACATTTTTTTGCGGAAAGGGGAAGACCGGGGAGAAATCTTCCAGAAGACATCCTGTGGCCCATGTCACAGGATTTTTACCGACTAAAAAACCCTTTCTGAGACCAGGTAAGTATTCTTCTTGGAACTGCTAAGGGCATTACTTTAAGAAGATGGTCGTATTGTTGGCTGAGCCTTATCCTCCTATTTGATCTGAGATATGTGCAAGTCTATGCATTTTTGGTTTATCATCTGCCTCCGTATCCAAATTCTTTTTCTTTAGGGTAAGTATTCCTTGTCCATCTTTGGATTTTCTTTCTCTGTAGACTTCAGCATTTTGCTTAAAATGTTTCTATGACCTTCAAAGAATGTATCCTCCGCCGTGTCTATGTTTCCGCAGTACATGAAATTTTCTGTTGCACTAAGATTAAAAACGTCCCAATTCCACTCTTGCCAACTGTCGACCAAGGTCTCATTAGCCTCTCTCAGCTTAGCATTCTTTACTTTTACCTTCCAATTCCACTTGTGTTTTCTGCCTTATTAGAAGGTATTTGGGTGGTGTTTTCGCGAGCAAAAGAAGTGCTTTTGTGAATGTCGTCCAAAAAGCATAATTTTTATAGCTGTTCTTTGTTGGACCTTTACTAACACGTTTCGGTAGCATAGTTTTTCTGTTACCCACCCCCATATGGAGACTTCATATAACATATAGAAAGTCTCCCATCTTCAAAATAGCTATTACAGAGGTGCGGTACTATATCCCTTCTTCGTAATTCCTCAAGAATGCCATTCCACGGTGCCGTGTTTAAGGCGTTTTCTACATGTAATGTTACTAGAGCACATAACTATTTAACTTTTGGTGTTTGCTAGACGTCATCCATCGTGTCCTTGATTTGGTTTAGCTCGCTGATCATGAACCTTTTCTCTCAGAACCCGAATACATGTCCGACAGGCCTCCTGTTACGTTTTTTGAAAGTGTTAAACAAATTTTATAGGGTTGATAGGTTTAAAGTGAGTGGTCTTTTTACGCCCTCCACTGCGACCGCTCGGTCTATTGTGGCTCACACCTTTTTATATTTCCCCCACTAGGATCGGACTTCTAATGAATCCGATACCAGATTGGGAGAAAGTTTTTCATCTCCTCTTACTCGTGCCGCTACCGGACACGAGCACAATATGTGTTCTGATGTGTTCTGGTGTCCCTGTCTCCTGGAGAGTATGACGAGCAGACGATTAGATCCGTCATGCCTTCCGCCCCCGGTCTAGTGACGTGGGTAGCTACCAAGTCCTTGTTACAGGAACCAGATGTTCTTTCTGAGGCCGCATCTGCGGCCTTACCCTATGAAAACGGTCCTATCCGCTTTCTAGTTAAAACCGGCTTTGTCCTATGAAAACGGTCCTATCCGCTTTCTGTTTAAAGCCAGGGAACCCTTTTCCTATAAACGCGGTTCTGTCCGCCTTCTGTTTGGATTCAGGGATCCCTTCCTGAGCACCTGTTTGTTCGGGATGAATTAGCCCTTCTCCGGGAAATAGGCGCCGGTGACTTCAGGGGCACCTTTCGAAACGGATTCACCCGTTTCGGTCGGCGCACGTTTGTCTGCTTGTGTCACTTTTTTCCTATGAAAGCGATTCTGTCCGCTTTCTGTTTGGAGCTAGGAAAGTAATAGTCCACCACGGCAGAGCCCCGCAGTAAGGCTAGATACTCTGAGAAGTCGCCCTGCATCTCAGAGGCACCGTTAGAGACACCTGTTTAAGGCACAGGATGCCATTTACTCATCAGCACGGTATGCTAACACTTTAAGTTAAGCCAAATATTCGGAATGTCGACACTAGTTCTGCTGAATACATTTTGGTTGTTTGCAATAATTACAGCTTTTTTAAATTTTCTTTTCTTCCAGTGGGTTTCCTCATAATTAATTTTTACTTCCTACCATAGTATGCGGTGTTGTTTTGGCCATGCGTGTTTGGAAATCCTTGATTTCGACGTTTTACCGTGTATGTTTTTGTGTTTCTTAACTTAATTTCAAGTGGTCTTTTTGTTTCTCCGATGTATACTTCACCACATTCACAAGGAATTTGGTAGATACAGTCATTTTTTGAAACATTGTTGTCTGGTTTCATCTTAGTGGGAATACTTTTTAGAGTGGTTTAAGATTTAAATGCTGTTTTAATATTATACTTATTTGCTATTCTGCGGATCTTTTTTGAACTTCCTTTAATATACGGAATAGTCATGAATATTTGTTCCTGTGGAGTCCAATTTTGCTCGTTTAGGTTTTAAGTTATCACTTAAAAATGGTTGGAGATACATCACTAACCGAAACGTTGTGTATCAATAAACAAATAAAGACAATGAAAGTTCAAGATTTTAGTGCTATTTAGGCCCCCTGTTCTCTCGATTTCGTTCTTAAGTATATTATAATAGCAGGTATTTCAAAAGTTTTCCTATGACATTTATTACACATATTAGTCCATATTTCGGTGGTTGATAGGGCTTTTAAGGATTTTTAATCAGCACCAATTGTCCTTTTTTCCATTCTTCGGGAAATTCACCTAATGAACCACATACTAAGGTTCATTAGGCTCAAACTTTCTTCTTGATGGTCAACTGCTATCGCTTTGACAACTTCAGGAGGAACTCCGGCTGTCCCTGGTACCTTTTTGTCCTTAATTTAATCAGCGGCTTTCTAGGCTAGTAGGTATTTCTGCTTCCCTTACTGGTCTTCTCGCCACATAGCTAACGTCCTGGGTTGGAAAGGGTGACTTGGCAATGTGTATTTATTCCTCGTCAGAAATATTTGGAGAAAAGTCTTTAAGTTTGTCGGTAACTATCTTATATTCCTTACTTCATACGTCTTTATCTATCTCCTTAATTATTTTGCTCCAGGCTTTCTTTTTTGGTTCATTAATCGCTTTTTTGAGTAATTGGATTTATATATCTGCTGCAAATTATCTGATTTTTCTCTAAGTAAGATATAAATACCATGTCTTCTCCACCCGATTAACTGAAACTTTTAATATTAGTTTTTAGATTTTAACTGTAACAACTGTTGCAAGGAAGTCGAAGGAATTTTCTGGTATTGTATAGGGGGCTGACAAAGCTTAGAATCCAGATTATCGTCTCTATCAACCATTACCCGTAAATGTTTGTTTATTTAGACAAATTGCTCAGCCAGACGATTGGATTCAGAGCGGAACTTGCGACTGTAAATCTAAATAAATTAAATTTAATTAAGAGTGATTTACTGTCTAAAACAATTTTTAGTGAAAATTGGGAAATTTCATTCGCAGTATTTTATAGGTTCGTAAACTTGATAAAGATTTAGTTGGATTTAGCCTATTTAAAAAATGCATCGATCATAATCAATAAGTAATGTTCCATAGAAGAATGATTCTATATCAATATTAATATTTTTCCATCAGATTTAGCTTTGAGCTTATTTCGCAATTAATATAATACCAATATGAAAAAGATGTAGTTCTTTTAATATGTATATTTCCTATTTTAATGCTTGAAAAATAAGTAAAGAAAAAATATCCAAACATCCAATGTCATTTGAAAGTCATTTTTAAGTGCTTTTGGTAAAAATGTTTAGTACCATTCAAACAATCTGAAAGAATTTGTACGTATGTGTTAGACGTCGACATACATACTAATTTTTTTAAATTTTACGAATCGTACTAAACATTTTTTCATAAAAGAACTTTAAAATGAGCTTGAAATGACCCTGATTTACTTTCAGGATAGATCCAAAGTGTAAATAAACTCCAAATTCGGATTCAGCGACCTCGAAAACATGTGTATTAATTTAACTTACGTGGCTAAAACACTTCGTTTGTAAGGCCAAAGCTAGAGAAAAAAAAATTCAAATATTTCCAATGGTTTTATCTTTACTTGAGCTTCAAATGATCTTAAACCTGACGTAGTAGAGGTTAACTGACCCCAGATTTCGATTTGCCCGAAAACTTACTAACGATTTTTGTTTCAGATTTTCCGAATAGTACTAAAAATTTGTTTTCCAAAAACATCAAAAAATGAGCTTTAAATGACCTTGAATGACCTCTTGAATATATTCTAAAGTGTAAATAAACGCCGAATTCGGATTTGGTGACCTATGCATAAATGTTTCCAAATTTTTCCGATGTTTTTTTTACTTGACTTTTAAATGACCTGGAACCTGACGTGATGAAGGTTAACCGATGTCAAAATCATAATTAGCGACTCCAAAAATCCTAGTAGCACCCAACCGCTTCCGTTGTACCCGCGTAAATCAAATTTTGACCTGTGTAAATCTTGTACTTTTGAAAACACAACCGTCAATTAAGGAGTATTCCTATATAGTGTGTATCAGCCAAAGGGAATAAATTCAATAATAAATAAACGGGGGCGTGTTCGAAAAAATAATCGGACACGTGTATCGGCATTTTTGGTTGCGCATTTTTTTCAGTAAATACTTTTTATACAGGGTGTGTTATGCAATAGTGGCCAACACTAACTTTCCTAATTTAAATGCAACGCCCTGTATATTAGTCAATTTTTAGATTCTTCAGAACATTCTAGATATATTTCATGTACAATGTCCTATACCTATTTTTAACTGTTTCGGAACTATTAGTTGCTTTTAGATGTATTGTCTTTGCATGCTTGCCACTTTTTTGAGGGGTACTTTTTGTGCATATACCCACTAGAGCCAGCCTTGGAAACAAGCGTGCAAGAGAGAAGCAAGAAGAAGGTGTATAACCTCTTTCCCTCTCTCTCTCTCTCTCTCTCTCTCCTAATTTGTCGGCGGTGTATACACCCCTTCCGCCAATTAATAAGCACATGAAGCGAGAGAAATGTTATACAGCTATTCTTCTCACTCTCTCGCACGCTTGTCCGCACAGCCAAGCAGCAAGGCTGCTTCTAGAAGGTATATGCACAAAAAGTAACACTCACGGAAGTGGCAAGCATGTAAAGGAAATAGAAGCCAATTATAAATTGATTGCCAATGCAAAATATCAAAACTCGTAATATTGATCTAAAAATACGTTTTTTTACAACCTAATTTTAATCTAACAATGGCAGTCACATGCTATAATTTTAATCTAACAATAGCAGTCACATGCTATCGGCACCACCTAAAAAATAGTACAAGTTATAAGTTTAATACTCTTAGGCCCGGTACTTTCATTAACGGATAAAATTATTTTCCGGATAATTTCCATAATAACAATTCTTGTGACAATTGTAACCATGGAAATTATCCGGACAATAAAGTTATCTGTTAATGAAAGTACTAGGCCTTAAAGACTAAAAAATAAAGGAGAATATTCTCAATAATGTTATTTAACATGGGTATTCATTACGATTAATCCATCTGTAAGTTATTCCTAGTTTACCCGTTATTTTTAAACTTGTCAGCCATTTTTTAAAGTAATAAAAAAAATAAATACTTAAATCAAAAATTAAAAAAAAAATCTTTAATTGAAATCAACTGGTACTAATTTTAAAGGTAAAAAAATATATTTTAAACATCAAACTAACCCAAACCATGCTACTTTTCATAAATTTCTTTATTCTTTATTTTTTTTTATTTTTAAAACTTAGATTGCAAGTTGATGTGAATTGCGACAGGCGTCACGAACGTAAAACGTCGAGGTCTGCTATTATAGTCTTTATAATATGGCTCGGTATGACATTCGCGCATATTATATGCTAATAAGTGCAGCCCGAATATAGCATAGTTGGAAAATGCCGCGTCAATAGCGAATGCGGTTTGTTCCTTTGAAAATATTTGCTTAGATAAAATCAGCTAGAAAGGTATGAGTCTATGCCTTTTTGTTTTATATTTTTGAAAAATATTTTTTAACTTTTATAGACTAATAATGACTCATTAAACCTATATTTACATTGTGATATACAATGGTTTAACATTTTTATTTTTTAATATTTTAATTAAAGTAAGTAAAATAATGCAGTAAATCTCTTTCAAAGAACCTTTACTTAATATTAGTTGCAAATATAGTCCGCTCATTCCATTTTCTATACGTATGATGCTCACGATTTTAATAAGCGATAGTGAAGCTCAAAACAAGTCGAAAAAGCCAAGAACATATGGGTAAAAAGTTAATTGTTTTCGGAATATGGCCTTTCAGAGTTTAAAAAAGTTGGCAACAGCGCGCCTGTTTTATCGCAGCGAGTCGAACCTCGAACATTTTTGCAAGATTTTGCATACTTACACTTTCTTTAAAAAGATGTTTATTTACATACAAATAATAAAATTACTTCTTGCAATTTATTTTAATATTTAATTTGGAATTAAATTTAAATAAAAAGAAATAAATAATTATTGTTTGATTTTTATTTGTAATTAAAAAATAGTTGTACTTACCAAAATATTGGGCTAAATAGGCATTTTAAGAACACACATCGTATGTTTTAAAACAGCACTTATTAATTTCTCTTGAAGAATAAAATTTCTCGGTTGCACACATTGCAAAGATTCCAATTATTAAGATTTTTAGAAATAATTGCTTTTAAAATTTTAATTTTGATACTGACAAAAATTTCTTAGGTTTTGAGACATATGTCATAAAAACTTTTTGACTTGTTTTGAGCTCCTCTATCGCCCATTTAAGGCTGGCCGTCCACTGGATGCGTAGTCGTACGACTTTATACTCGTGAGAATATGGACGAGTTAGATCGTACAAATTTGTACAACTGTAGGTCGTCCATTAGTACCGACTCGTTTTTATTTTCGTACGATATTTTGTATAGTATTTTTGCATTTGTGCCTGGTCTTTTTAAAATGGATCCAAAGAAAAAAAAAAGGAAAATTCATTCTTAAGATGAAAATTAACAAAAATATATCTCTAGCGTAATATCTTGTACCTCGTATGTCCCATAATGGTGTCCGCTCTCTCACCATGCTAATTAGCTTTTCGCAATCCATATTTTATATAAGTTTAAGATTTTTAAAAATACCGACAAAAAGTCGTTTAAATTCGTCCGACAAATCCCGTCCAAACGGGACTAGTCGCAAGTCGGATGTAGTCGGTTGAAGTTGTCCGACCGAAGTCGTAGGCAATCGACGCCGTTTAACGCCTTTCCATTTTGAGGGATTAGTCAGACATATACGGACAATTACGCACGACCAGTAGGTCGTACGACTACGCATCCAGTGGACGGCCAGCCTAAATCGTGAGCATCATACTTTTTACACCCTGTACATGAAAGGTAAAGTTCTATGGAAAAAAATCCTGTCAGCGTTGTTTTTGACAATGAAGTTTGTCAAGCTTGGAATTCCGTTTTAACCCAGAAAGTATTGTTTTTTATTTTTACCTGTAAACCTGTAAACTCTGTATTCCATACAAACAAGAGCTGTTTCCATATTAGTCCGAAGTTTTACGGCCCGTTAGAAATTTCTTATATGGAGTTTATTATGGAGATACTGATCTTTTATAAAATTAAAAACGTTAAGCTAGCTCTTTGGATTAATAAACAAGCTAATTAACAAAATCAGCCAATCAATGAACTTTAATTCGTACCCCATAATATTGACATCATGGTTATGAGAGACCCATCTCTGCTCCTAACAGCAAGAGAAAATGTTTACCCACTTAGTCATCTTTCCAAACATAAGGTACTTATTCTTGTATTTGGCTAAAGCAGTACAAAACGATCAAACCGCAAAGTGTCGATAATCAATGATTTCTTTTGATAATCGCTTAGCCTTGATTATGTCTGATTTAATGAATAAATAAAAAAATACTACTGAATCCAGGGAAACACTTCTGAATTTGATATTTAAACAGTATTTAATTTAAACAAATTTAAAATTTAAAAACTAATTTAAACTAATATTAAAACAGGTACAAAAAGATGCTTCGCTTTTTTATAAATAACAAATATTTATTGTGAAAACGACATTGGTGATCCATATTTTACCGACATGTTTTAATAAAATTATTTATTTTTAAGGTTAAATCTTATTTGTCATTAAGTGGGCATTTGACACTGTCTGACCATTGGGGCTGATGCACGAACGTATACTGGTAGTCTTTAAAAATTAGGCCTGTTGAAGTGAAGTGTACTTTACTGGACTGCAGGCGGCTTACCGCCCTTATTCCCTATACAAAAACTCCATGAGCCAGCTGACATTAGGACAATCCAGCAACACTACAAAAATAGTAAGATTTTTTAAAACCAAAATGCATACATCTTTGCTTAAAATGTACCTTACTGCCAGCTGTTTTGACCCGAACAACTTTTAAACATTTACAAACCAATCATATTAATCGTAAAAATTAAATAACCGATAATTAATAATCAATAATTTCTGTTAATAATCGCCCATACTTAGTAACGTGTGATTTAATAAATAGGTTATTTTCTACTAAAGCCAAAAAAGCACTTCTGAAATTAATAGTTTAAAAATATCACAGGTTTACAAAAAAATACATCTCCTGGCTATTTGACCGGACCATGGTATTCCTAAGTATTTCTGCGCCCTGAATCCGAATTCGGAGTCAGTTTCGCCCCGTCACGTCAGAAAAGGTTTTCAAGGTGATTTAGAGATCAAAATGGTGATATTTGTGAAATCGACCCTGATACAACTTCTCAAGCGACCTGTTAACTTGACGGGTACTTGTTTTGCTCTTAAGTACTTTCTAAACATTAGGAAGAAGGCAAAGATTAGGTATATAAAGATGAGACACGCTGTCAAAATCCTTTGATCTTTTGCCGGTCGCCTCGTTGACCTCGTCCCTTTAAATTGTTGATTTTACAGCGTTGCCGGATGTTTAGGAAAATGTATGATGCATTGTTGCCAATTTATTTGGTGATTGTAAACTTGATACATAGCACTATTTTAGAATTGTTTTGAATTTATTTTAAGTGAACGTAATATTTTAGAAAATAAGTGATGTTTCTTACTAATAATTTAAAAAATACGATTCACCATGAGAAAATTCATTTTTTTATATAGGATAGGTAAAAAATGCAAAAATGTTGTTTTGCGTAAAAGTAAACACACCATATTTTGCAAGATATGAAAAAAAGTTATACTGGGTGACCGGAAATACCGTTCGAATAATTCTAGGGGTGATTCTACATGTTAAATTATGAAAAGTTCATATAAACATAGGTCCGCAAATTCTTTATTTTCAAGATACAGAGTGTTAAACTTAAAAAGAAACTAAATTTAATTGCCCAAAAAGATACATCACCTTGTAGATTTTTTAAAAATGCTGTGATTATTTTGATAAAACAACCTAAAATACATCTTTTTGTCTCAAGAGATTTTTTCGAATTTTACTTTGTTTTCGAGAAAAAAATTAAAACTTATACTTTTAATTTTCTTGCAAATAAATAATTTGCGGACCTATGTGTATATGAACTTTTCTTCATAATTTAACATGTAGAATCAACCCTAGAATTATTCTAATGGTATTTCCCTGTATAGTTTATACAGGGAGCATAAAAAATGCAAAATTTTTAGTCCATTTTGACCTCTTGTCTGCCACATCGCCGGATATACTGTATATTTTGTATTTAAACCTTCTGGAAATAAAAAGGCAATAATAAAACAAACAAAATTATTTATTTACAAAATTTACAAATCAATTAACAATCTCTTAACATTTGTAAGAAAAATATACAATATTAATAGTATAATAACACAAATATAATTATAACCAAATGTAATCTTACAAATTCATTAAAATATTTAATTTGCGATCTTTTCTTTTAACAACTTTAAATTCTGCGTTACTGCTTTTTAAAAGGTAGTATATGCGCAAACGTATATATAATTTTAGAAGATACTGGAGAGGAAAATTTGGACATGGATGCTGGTATGACACATGTTGTAAAAAAATACTATATAGAGTATTTCCAGGATAGTTAGTTATGCTAGACTCAATATTTTCAAAAAATAAATTTTCTAACTTATAAATAAAGTAATAAAATGACTCACTGCAGGATTTTAAACCCCCAAATAATGATGTGTTAATTTCGTATGCTTTTAGGTGAATAAAAATATTTGAAGTGTCTAAATTTTCATTTTCTTTTGAAAAATCTGTACACGTTGAACAAGTATGAATCTTAAGACATTTGTGAATTAAATATCCACAAATGTATTTAAGTGCGTTTTGATCTGGCAATGAAAGTTGTTTATAATCACAAGTACCTGGTCCCATTTTAAAACTAGTATCTTTTACCTGTTGATGTATTATGGGCAACTCTTTAAGAGGGGCAAAGTCAGAAATTTTAGATATTAGTTTGTCAAAATCCTCCAAACAGTTCATTGAATCAGTGTGAATGAAATTGGATACAAAAGTTTTTTTAAACGCTCTTACAAATTGTATGGGTGTAGGATTTACGGCATTTCCGTGTTGCTGTCTTATGCTTCCAAAATAATTTTCTAGGCAATCTTGATTTAACCTTCTTGTACAAAGAAATTGAAAACCTTTACTTTTGAGTACAGGCCATAATTGTAGTAAAGAATTTATTGTGATTTTCCAACAATTTATAAATTTAACTGAAACACGTTTATTTTTGGCAGAATTAAAAAATAATAATTTACCCAAAAACTCGTAAGTATTTTGTAAAAATTCAATTTGATCCTGTTCTCCTTTAAATGGCCTGTTAAAGGGTTTTCTTGATTTGTAAATCTGAGGAATTGAACATATCAAATAATTTATCAAAGGTCAATAAAATATTTACGGTGCCATAAGGGCCTCTTGAGGTAATGCGTTTAATTCAATATAAGTTTCTAAAGCGGCACTAACGGTGTTACTAATAACTTGAGTTGCAAGTGGTACTCTCATTCTTTCAAACAAAGTGGGATTTAAATGACTTTTTGTTAATTTGGGAGCTAATCTATTCCTGCGTTTAGAATCATGCTCAAAAAAAGTTAAAATATCTGACCAAGAAGCTCTTTGATCATCCCATTTTATATTATAAGTTAAAAAATTATTTCTAAGAGCCTTAATCATATGTGGAGGATCAAAATAATAAAAAATATCTTTGTCACCTAAATGGAATTTAGGATTGTCTATAGTGACACCCAACAATTTTGACAATTCAATGCAATTTGATCCCATATCAGAGATAAAACATACCACGTCTAAACCAATAGCTGTTAATTCCTTAACTAATTCATGAATTAACGTTTTAATATTAAAGGCATTGTAGGTTGTTGAGGAAAAGGTGTAAGCTATTGGTTGCTTCCACGCTAATGTTATCCCTCTTACCATAAAAACTGTGGCAGAGCAAGCCGGTTTACTGGTACGAACCTCACCATTATCTTCTAACCCTATAACAGTATCTGAACTAATATTGTAAAAAAGATTACTTTTTAAAGACATTTCATCCACGCATAGGGCACATATCTTATCAATGGGTTTCATATTAGCCATTTTAACTTTCAAAATTTTAAATAAAGAAGTGTTTAATCCTGGTAAAAATTTAATCATTTCTACATATCGGCATAATGATCGATATGAAGGCAAACAAAATGTCTTAAGCAAATATCTGTAACATTTAGGACTTAAAAAATATAAAGATAAAGATAACTGTTTTAGTTCGTCGCTGTACCGTCTACTTTTTCCAAATTTTTTGAATAAATCTAACTGAGTTTTAATAAAAGTCGCTAAACCTGGCGTTAAAAACCTATCACAATAAGTTCTGAAATCATCCTCAGAAGGATTGTCGATTCTTTTAAGTGACAGATTAAGTTCTTGCCTTAAATGAAAATTTTCTTCCTTAAGCTGTTCAATGGTATTTCTTAACTTATCTTTTCGAGGACTAGCAGCACTAAGGTAGGAAGGCGTTTGTGTCTGAACAGGTGAAAGTAAAGGTGATGGCAAATGATGCAAGTTAACAGTCCTGTCCTCAGGAACTATTGCAATATTTTGCAATATTTTTATTGGGGCAACATTCGATAATTGACGTGAAGTACTTGGAGACTCAAGATCTATAAACAAAAGAAAATTAACTTAACATTTTCAAATTTTTCAGAAAAAAAAATTAAATTCAGTATTTTTTTGTTGTATTTTATAGCCCCCCTAAAATTTTTATTACTTGTGACCTGTGTCGGCCCTTTGAACCTCCGAGATGCGGAAATTCCAGCACAATGCAATAAAAAGTGAAAGCAGGATAATTAAGGAAGACAGACAGCTTTTTTACAAAACAACAAAGCAGCTTTTATTACCCCATTATACTTTAAGTTTCATTAGGCACCAACACAGGTATCAAAAATTATTTAACAATATAAATGTTATAGACCATTTTATTACAGCTGACAATAACAATTATCTCTGGGGGGGGCACACATTCATTTATCACCAAAAAAAGACATTATTTTGGCTAGCTTTATAATAATAAATATTTTGTGGGTCTATTTTTTTTATCTAGAAATTAGTTTAATATGGTTAAAAAAGTGATACCTTTTGAAAGCAAGACAATTAGGGAAGACAGACAGTTTTTCTACAAAACAACAAAGCAGCTTTTATTAACCCATTATACTTTAAGTTTCCATAAGCACCAAAACAGGTATTAGAAAAGTGATACCTTTTGAAAGCAAGATAATTAATGAAGACCGACAGTTTTTTTACAAAACAACAAAGCAGCTTTTATTACCCCATTATACTTTAAGTTTCATTAGGCACCAACACAGGTATCAAAAATTAGTTAACAATATAAATGGTACAGACCATTTTCATACAGCTGACAATAACAATTATCTCTGGGGGGGCACACATTCATTTATCACCAAAAAAAGACATTGTTTTGGCTACCTTTATAATAATAAATATTTTGTGGGTCTATTTTTTTTTTATCTAGAAATTAGTTTAATATGGTAAACTATTACGTAAATCATTAATTGTTAATGAATGACTACAAAAACTAATCAGTGATCTTATAAATACAATAATAAAAAATAGTAATTCTTACCTTCAGTAAAAGATTCTGCTTCTTGAAAGGGTCTTGGTACCGCAGTTGGCAAGAGATTTACTCTTTCTACGGGGTTATTATACATGATTGAATGATGCAAGTTAACAGTCCTGTCCTCAGGAACTATTGCAATATTTTGCAATATTTTTATTGGGGCAACATTCGATAATTGACGTGAAGTACTTGGAGACTCAAGATCTATAAACAAAAGAAAATTAACTTAACATTTTCAAATTTTTCAGAAAAAAAAATTAAATTCAGTATTTTTTTGTTGTATTTTATAGCACCCCCTAAAATTTTTATTACTTGTGACCTGTGTCGGCCCTTTGAACCTCCGAGATGCGGAAATTCCAGCACAATGCAATAAAAAGTGAAAGCAGGATAATTAAGGAAGACAGACAGCTTTTTTACAAAACAACAAAACAACTTTTATTACCCCATTATACTTTAAGTTTCATTAGGCACCAACACAGGTATCAAAAATTAGTTAACAATATAAATGGTATAGACCATTTAAGTACAGCTGACAATAACAATTATCTCTGGGGGGGCACACATTCATTTATCACCAAAAAAAGACATTATTTTGGCTACCTTTATAATAATAAATATTTTGTGGGTCTATTTTTTTTTATCTAGAAATTAGTTTAATATGGTAAATAAACTATTACGTAAATCATTAATTGTTAATGAATGACTACAAAAACTAATCAGTGATCTTATAAATACAATAATAAAAAATAGTAATTCTTACCTTCAGTAAAAGATTCTGCTTCTTGAAAGGGTCTTGGTACCGCAGTTGGCAAGAGATTTACTCTTTCTACGGGGTTATTATACATGATTGGATCAAAATGAAGGCTGCAGACATGATATTTGTCGTAACATTTTTTGTAGTCAAAAGTTGGTTGTGACACAAAATGTGAACACCCACAAGCCTCCAGCCATTGAATACATCTAAAACCGAGAATAACTTTAAAAAATGCATAAAACCAGCATCAGTTTTGCTAATTACATATTTATAAAAAACTGTTAGCTTTATAAACACAAAAGAAATAACTATTACTTATTAAAATAAAGCAACAATTTAAATAATTAGAAGAAATCATTTGACCTTAGAGAAAAAAAAATAACCATAATCATTTTAAGGTTATGTCGACAATTATGTATATTTTTTACATCAAGAAATAAATATTAATCTATTAGCTAACCCAATGTTATTATGAAGATTTTCCCCATTAAAAATAAACTGCTAAAATTTTCACTTTAAATTAAAAAAACACTTACCTTTGTTCGTCTTTCGGCATCCTATGAAATCGAACCTTTTCCATACATTCGCCAGTTCTGGTTATACAGTTTTTGTAAATACAATAATACACTTTCTTCTTAGGAACCTCCATTAAAAAGTTTTACTAATTCACAACAAAAAAGTACACAATTCACTTCGACAAAATCAGAAGGAAGAATGGGAAGAATCCGAAGAATGATCACTGACTAGCGCCGCGTGTTCGTTGCCTGTGTCGGGTAACGCACGAAAGCTGCCGATCACCATGGCAACCCGATAGTCCCTTTAAATTGATGAGGATTCTATCCTTGTCATAAATTTGTTTCCTTGTCTCCGTGTCTCATCTTTATAATACCTAATCTTTGAAGAAGGTTTGAATCTCGGCCAGGGCCGGCCCAGAGGGAAAAAGTGGCCCTAGAGATTTAAGCTCGCAAATTTTCATTTCCCTACCAAGACGTTGAATTTTGACGCCAGATTTGATAAGAGTTCATCGCGATTGACCCGGCGATAACCGGAATAATTCAAGATCCTAAAGAAAGGGCTCTGCTTAGAGCCTTGTGTCACCACGAGGGGTAGAAGGTGGCTCTGGGGGTTTTCATCTGCAAAAATTTGCATGTCTTACTTAAACGTTGAACTTAAGTTTTGCTTTGGCTGGATCGCGGTCGACCCGCAATAACCCGCAATAATCAACATTGAATTGGACCCGTAGACTAGAAAGGGGTGAATTTTAGAAAGGGAAAAACTTTTCGACTGCAAATTAGGGTAAGCGTTGAAAAGTACATTGGAATACCATGGTTGATCATTTGGCATCCAGAAATGCATCTTTCACTCCCTCTATTGGTAGTTTTTGGCCTCTGGGTCCAATCCTAGACGGGGTCTTTTCTAAGGCCGGATTTGGATTCAGCGACGAAAAATACATGGAAATATCTGACTCACGGATCTCGAATTTTTTTTTGTAAGACTGTGACCTTGAAATCTCGTTTTTTTTTTGACGTGATGGGGAAAAACTGACCCCGAATTCGAATTCAGGGCGCAGACATACTTAGGAATACCATGGTCCGGTCAAATAGTCGGGACATTTTTTTTCTAAACCTTTGTATTTAGATCGCGTAAAAATGTTTCTTCGAACTTTTAGTTTAAACTAATATTAAAACATGAAGAATAAGATGCTTTGCGTTTAATTAATAACAAATTATATTGTCAAAAGGATTTTGGTCATCCATATTTTACCTACATGTTTTTATAAAATTATTTATTTAAAGGGTTAAATATTGTTGGTCATTTAGAATAAACTGTGTGCTTTTATTTTTATTAAATGTGGGATTTTATTATTATCATTACAGTCATAACTTTAAACAATTTAGAAAGCCTTTTCTCTATGTAAAATTTTTTTGTCAAAACGCTAACTTCTTTGCGCTGTAGCCGAGAAAATACCTATAAAAATTATGTCCACTACAGCTTATATCAATAAGCAAAAAATCTAAGCCTTAAGTTTTCTTGTAACATTGGGGTTTCTAATAAAACGTACGGCACTTCTTTGGATGGAGATATTTTTAATTAATCAGATCAAGAAATCTATTAATAATCTATCAGTAGAAATAGCCAAAGGAATGTAGTTTTAAGAAGGCGGTATTACTGCCTGTAATTTAAAAGCAGTTCCAAATTATCTTGAAAATCCCCTCCTAAATAAATTAGTATCGGTCCATGAACCAGTAAAAAAGCTACTTGCTTCGCAGTGATGAAAGACATTCAAAAAATAAGGTGCATTTTACACATATTCTTCAATTTTAACCAATTTTAAAAATAAAATAAGACTTTTACAAAAAATCATTCATCAAGTTTTAGTAAAACTGCATGCATTTTTGACATTTATACCAAAATAGTTTATTTAAATATTACTCCAAAATAAACGTTTTGGAACTTTTTCTGGTGTTCATATTTTGAAAACATTGTATCATATTTAAGTGCTGGGACTAGTTTTGGGCTTACTAATAGTATCAGTAGAGGGAGGGTAGTAGCATCATTTGGTAATTTAATTTTTGCTTTCCAAATAAACCAAAAGATAACACTGAAATTTTAATGCATCCAAAATAATGCTCATAGACATTTATATTGATGCTCTAAGTTTCGTACACTAATTACGTAAAATAAACGAAGATATTCCATAAGCAATACTTTTGAAGAGACCCGGAGTGGGCCGAGTGGGTTTATAGTATACTGTAAAAACAATATCATTTAGCCAAGGAGTAGATTGCTTTTAAGAATAAGAACTGAAATAGGCCTAAAATTTACGAATACCTATATAGAAGATATACCACTTCGAAACAAAGTTTAGCACTTAATAACAACGAAGTATACGGGACTTATGCCAAAAACGGCATTTTTTACTTTATACCATAATTTCCCTATAATGATAATTGTTTTTTTGTAAGGCATAACTGCGTAGTGCTAATAGGTAATATAATTTTTAAGTTTAAAATATATTTAGTTTTGCAATACGAAACATGTACTTAAATATTTAAAATACTACATGTATTGACATATTTTAAATCATTAACTATTGTTTAGTGTTATAACTGACTTATATCTATAAATAAAAACGAGGCAACCACTGATGCCTAGATGAGTTCCCAATATTTTTATCAACCTAATGACGTAGTTAAACCTTCCCCATACAACGTAGAAATCTTCTTTGTATCTCAACAGTAAAGTCAATACTTTTTATGAATTATTACCTGTATATTATCTAAGATTCTAAAATTCTGTAGAATATGTTTATACCATATATTAAGTGCAATTATTTTCCCAGTAAATTTAATTTTATTCCCGTAATTTAAACATTGATAGCCGATTAAAATAAAACAAGTAATAATTTTAAATTTTCTAGAAATTTTATTAAAAACCATCTTTTATATTAAATATTTATTATACAAGAGTATTTCTTGAACTATTGATAGGGGTCTTTTCAAGCGATACCCTATCTGGGAGCTTAATACTTTCGATAGTATCGATAGTGCTATCGACCATCGACATCCCTATCAAAATTTCAGTTTAAAAAGTTGCAGTGATCATTTGGACAACGCGATGGCATTAGTTGTATTTGCCAAATTTAAACTTAATAAACAAATTATTAAATTAACAGTTTTAGTGTAACTACAACTTTTATATCTTCGACTTTCATACAAAGTTGGCAAAAATTGTAAAAAAACGGCTCCGAACAAAGCGCAGAACTCGCGAAGTGGCTGTTGTAGCAGGCTAGTGGGGGAAGCAAGCTATTGTGCCTCAACAGCTAGATTACGCGTTTTTTACATCTTTTGCCAGATTTAGGTATATGGAAATCAAAGACATACAAGTTTTAGTATAAAATATATTTTTTTTATATTCTATGCTCCACTTTCAAAGGATAGCACTCATCTTTTACTGTTAAATTTTAGTTACCATAAAATATTTGTAAACTGCGTTATAAAAAGTAAAGGTAGAAAGACTGTTAAATAAATGTCCCATTAATACCCTTCTCTCTTATTTTAACTCTTCTTATACGGGTGCAAACTTCTTGTGTTGTTTACAAGACTGGCGAACCAGAGAAATTGAATTTCCATTATTATATACACCAGTAGAACGGGTTGAAACTCCATCGTCTGTAAATTATACGAACTACAATATGTAGTTGGATAGTCAGACTTCTTGGGTGAATATTACCGCCAGCGGCTCGAGGGCGGGTGCGGGGGGGGGCCGCCTTCCTAATGAAGCGGGCTCACCTTGCCTATAAATTACGGCCGACTCCATGTTATAACGGTTTGATATGGCCAAGATAAGCACTTACATCGCAACGGGGGGTGCCCTCCCGTTGCGAGCGCGCCGTTCACTCTAATCAACTTTAAAACCGAATAAAATATACAGCCAGAGCCTACTTGGTCGACGCGGCATGTAAAAACAAGACGGACCACGGCGCGGGGGAAGCAGGGGGTGAAAGGCTCGCTGATGGCGGACGGAGGGTTCCCCGCGATAATTAAAATTTTAATAGTTAAGGCAGGAAAGCGCTTAATTACTTTTTTAAAATTGGGTAAATAAATAATTTTTGGGTAGGTGGGTTAATATTTATGCGTCAAGGTCGTCGTCCTTTTTACTTCTCAAATTGTAAACAGGTTCACTGTTTTTAACTTTAAGTTTATTAGCCCTGGTTTTTTTTAATCTAAGGGTAAAGAATAATGTTTACAAAGTTGTAAAGTGTAAGAGTTTAGAAATCATATTTTAATGTTAAAAAGGGGTTATTTTTATTTTTAATGCTTTAGTCTATAAAATTAAAATTTAAAACAAAAGCCTAAGAAATTAATGTAAGATTCGTACTAACAAAATTAATTTTATTTTGTTATGTTTCTTGTATACATAAATTAAAAGAATAATTTTACAACTTGCTTAAAATTTTAGGCGCATTTTATAAATCACTGTATTTAGTGACTATAAAACAATATCGAAATTAAAAGTACATATAATATACTAAATAAATGTATTTAATGGCTTCTAGAGAAATATACTATTCTTACATTTAACTGGTTACTGGAAAAACGTATTAAAAAAATAAAGAGAAAAGGTTACGTAAGACAAATACCATATACCTAATATATAAAATAGTGTGAAATTATTGCCTAAAAGCTATATTTTCCTATACCAATTAACAATAATGTGATATACTTATCATTTCTATACCACATCAACAGCTTAAAACTATGTAAGAAAAAATATTTAAAACAGGTCTTTTTAGGACTGGTTCAGAGAATACCAGAAAGCAAATAAAATTTAGATACTGGATACAGTTCTTCCTTACTTTGTAATAATACATTTTAACGTATAAAAATAAAAAACATTGCTTTCTATCATTGTATTTTCTTAAAAATTGTTACTGTAGTTTAGTTTTGTAAAATATATTTAAATCAGTTTGAGAATGTAGTAATATTACAAAACTCCACTGAAATTTAAAAAAAAATATTTAGTAATAAAAAATTAAACTATTTGTTTATGTAAATTTTAAAAAATATAAGAAATAAATTTAAAAATAACTATGACTTTTGGGCCTTTTACACATTTGACACATTATGCTTTTTTTATTTTTAAACAAAGTAAAAATAAATATTTTTAAATTTAATTTTTTTGGTCTCCTAAACTATTTTATAGCTTGATTGGAAATTGTTGAAGCTCTAGTAATTGGCTGTTTAATGTAGTTTATATAATGTTTGGTAGGTTTCCGACATAACCAACGTAAATAAAAAAGTAATTTTAAATTTGGTTGCCGTGTAATATTTAACGATAATAAACGACTAATTGATTTTGAGCAATACCACTTTAAGGAAAAAAAAATAAGTGGGGTAAATGTTACCATTTTATCTTTCCTTTGTACAGTTATAATTGGCGAATTTATTACATTATATTCCTTGACGTACACATCTATAGGGATTAAAAAATTAACCTAAAAAGAAAAATATGAACCTAGTAAATACTGTTTGCTGACAACGTATCAAAGACTCAATTCGAAATAAACACTTATTTTAGTCTAAGATCCCACTGCTCGATTCTGCAGGTATCTGTTTTTTTGATACAACCAATTTTAAATGAATGTTAAGGAAGTATGCAATGGATTAGGGATAGGTTGCCTATAAAAAATTAGCCGCAATTATGTGTAATTAATTTTAGGTAAAACAGGTAAGTGTAAACAATTAACACTGATATACCTGTTTACAGCTGGCAACCCTAACGCTGCGGCTGACTGAGAGGTGGCAACCATTTATTTTTTAATTTGTGACATTATTATCTTTCAAATGTCATAAGATTCATTTAAAAAACATATAGTTGCAAGTTATGCTAGCAAATGAATCATACTAAAATTAATTACAGATAATTGCGGCTAATTTTTTATAGGCAACCTATCCCTAATATATTGCATACTTCCTTAACATTCATTTAAAATTGGTTGTATCAAAAAAACAGATACCTGCAGAATCGAGCAGTGGGAACCTGTACTATTTACCCATAAAGTTAATATAAATGTGTATTGCCGACAAGCAGACAGAAATGGCGGCCTACCAATTTCGATTAAATAAAGTACTCCTTTTTGTTAACGGCAACCCAATATTGGCTTTTGAAAGGCAACAGTCACAAAATATTTATGTTTTTTGAGCCATGGCAGCTAAATAACCTTATGTTATAATTCTTTTAGGTAATTTAAAGGCAACTGCCCTTTCATAACATTTTATTGTATGCAGAATGCAGATCATACAAATTAACTTTAGTAAAAATAACAGGTTCATAACAAATGTTTTAAATAGTGAATATAAGATGACGGTTAAAATAGGCCAATTCCAACCCCTAAGATGATTAGTTCTTTCCTGCTTAGCCAAAATATATAGATTTGACGATTTTAACATTAACATTACCGTGACAGACAAAGAAAAATAAAATGAGTTGATTCTGTTTTTTCCAAAAAATTCGTTACTTTTTTAGGTTTTGAAAAAGGAAAGGTTGTTATAACAAACAATGTAATTGGGAAATGTATGCAAAAGTGACCCTAGTACCTGTAATTGTATGTCAATAGGGGAAATGGCTAGTCGAGAAGGCCCTCAAGTAATTAAAGTAAATTAGTTTAGTTGTAATATATTGAGGGTCATCACACCCTCTGGACATTTTCACTATTTTTCCTTTAAAGGAGATGTTTGCAATAATAATTTAACTGAAGAATAAACGGGGTTTTCAACTTAAAAAATTATACTTATTTAAAGTTACAGATCTTATCACATTTAACCTTACTTTAACACCCAAGTCATGACATTAAAGTGCAACATTTCAAACAGTGAATAAAAATAATAAGAAATTTTGGAAACTGTTTCGAAAGTTGCCGGAACTCTGATTTTAACCAAATGACCATGCACACTTTAAATGGGTTTTTGGGGACCGGTGACATTTAACCAAATTTTAATTTCTTATTAAGGACCTTAAAAGAAGCCATTCTCATTATTGCTCCAAAGCTCTAAACCTAGAAACCTGGAAGCCGCTTGAGCTAGGTATAATTTTTATCTTGCTAATTTAAAGAATAATGGTTTTGCGAAGTATTAACTGCATTTTAATACTTAATAGTACTAAACCTTTTCATATTTACTATGTTTATTAACTTATTTAACATATAAGGTGCTATTAGGTAAAATAAAAATACAAGGTAAATTAGAAAATCAAGTGTTTAACGGCATATGAAAAATAATAATAGGTAACCTAAATAGGTAACCTGAAATATTACTATTAGGAAATAACAAATTAAGCCAAAATAACTGTAAGCAACTGGGGATTTTAAATAATTTTTTTAAGTGCATATTATACAGGGTACCACAAATACTATACAGATAAATTAAATTATACCTATTTTCAAGTCTGCTTTACGTTTATAAAACGATTCGATTTAAAAATAAAAAGAATTGATGTAGATGTAGATTTAAAAAAAAATCCACTCTTAACTTTTACCATATCTCAGATCAAAATGGTTTGGGACATACACGGTAAAACTAGCTTCAGGATATATTTAAGATACAGCCTCTTAACAAAGAAATAATGAATTTATATTTCAAGTTCAGCAGTTAGAAGAAAATCTTAATAGAGCAAAAATATGTTTTTGATTTACTAATTGTACAAAACATGTGCTATTTATCAAATATAATAAAAATAAAATGAAGGATTCAATAACGGGAACATACTGTACATGCAAAATAGGGGCACGGACGTTAGGAACATGTGCCCACGTATCTAGGGTCTTATGGTATCTTGGTTATGCAAGGTTTAAAAACAATGTACATTATCCGCCAAGATATTTATTAAATGTTATTACTTATTACTGTTGCAGCAAATAGAAATTGGCAAGCGTGGGTTAATATGTGAGTAATTTAAGTGATTTTTTTAGCTATACTTGAAAGTTCGATCACTTTTGGAATACTTTATATGCTATTGTAAAAATATTTAGTTTTAAGAGTATTATATCAAACCAAAGAGTATATTATTAATGAAATTCTTTACTTACCTAAAAGTATTTTTTAATTATTTTTTTTTTAATTAAATATATTTAAAAGGTTAAAAACTACATAGGAAACAAAAAAAAATTGAAATTTTAGATCGATCTTTTTATTGTTGAATCGAATAATTTTATAAACGTAAAGCAGACTTGAAAATAGGTATAATTTAATTTTTCTGTATTTTATTTGTGGCCCCCTGTATTATCTGCAGCTAAAAGATTATTTAAAGTCCCTACTTGTTTACAGTTATTTTGGCTTAATTTTTTATTGCCTAATAGTAATATTAAGTACATATTATTATTTATTATTATTTTACATATGGCGTTAAGGAATTGGTTTTCCAATTTACCCTGTATTTCTATTTCACCTAATAGCACTTTATTAGTTAAATAAGTTAATATGCACAGTAAATATGAAAAGTTTTAGTTTTATTTATTATTTAAATACAGTTCATACCTGCAAACAATTATTTTTTTTATACAAGATACAAATTATACCTAGCTTTAGCAGCTCACCCTGTAGGTTTAGAGTTTTGGTGCAATAACAAAAATTGCTTTTTCCATATTAAAATTTGGCTAAATTTCACGGGTCGCCAAAAACCCATTTAAAGTATGCATGGTCATTTGGTATACGGAAATTTTTTGGTGTGCTTATCACGAATCTAAACAAGTTTTTGATAGGTGTTTATAAATTATTCTATGTCAATTTAGTGTAATTATTAAGTCCAGTAGCATACACCCTATACCCTATCGAAAATAGGTAATTGGGAAGAAATGTATAATGCGTCCGAAGACTTGGAATGAATTGTTTTTATTTTTTTTAACAAAACTAGAGAGGTAAAAATATTAAAAGACAAAGAAATTGTATGTTAAGAAAAAAATATAGTTTCACATATATTTTTAATAAGGTCCTCTGAGACGCCACTGGACATAATAATTTTAATTTATTAATAGAAATAACATTGATAAATTTTAATAAAATTGGCTACAGGTTATTTAAGATAGGTACAAAAACCTTTTAAAAAATTTTTTAACACCCTGTATCTTTGAAACTATTTATTTGGACCCACATTTAAAAAAAAACTTTTTTTATATATTTTTCATACCTCTTGAAATTTGGCAGTTAATTTTTTGAACACCCAGCATATAATAATGTTAAAGTCACTTAAATTGTATTTACCTATTGTTTATACTATAACAAGTTAATAACAAGGATAAAGAAAATAATATAAAAAACACCTTCAAATGTATTGAGGACGTAATTATCTGTTTTTGTTATTAATAATAAAATACATTAAATAGTAACTTAATGCACTTTAAGCCCATTAAACTTTTTAATACACCGTGCTTACTGTTTTCATACTTTATTAAGATAATAAAAAGAAACTTGAATATTTAATTACTCTCTTTTAAAGTTTAAAAATATTAACATATTATCTTAAAGTAATAAGCTACTTGTGTTTTTTTAATTATTTATCATAAATTACTACTTTAATGAAATTATTAATAGCTGCATGTTTAATGAACAAGGGTATTATTAACGGCTATTAATGGTCGTGGATTATAAGGTGTGAGATTGACAAGCGTGTTAAGGGGTAGGCTCATTAATCGTCAAGTAGTACCCGAGTTGATTACAATAGTTTTTCGACGATGAATCTGAAAATTATAATTTTTCCAGAGTTTTCTTTTCGACTTTAAAACATTAGAAATGTCTGAATGTCCATATTTACCTGACAAGGTTATTTTAAGTACCAAGTTCCAAACCAAAACAATATTTATTACTTACAATAATGCCTTAAATTAATCACATTTCGAGATTTAATAAATTCAATACAGGTTTCTACATGCTAATGTGTACTTTGTTAACTAAGGGCCCCGCGCACTGGCAACTTTAATCACCCGTAACTAAATAATTTACTCACCCATGAGTAGACCGCTATCGGCCACTAAATAGTTGCTTTTTAGCTTAGGCAATGGATTTTAAAGAAGCTACTTGCTCTGTTGCGCTTCTTCTGAGACGACGAAAAAACAAGCAAAATTCATCCAATAATTAGTTCCAGACGTTTTGATGGGCAATTTCATAAGCTGTTTAATAAATTAAAAGAACATCCAAATAAGGTCTTTAATTACTTTAGAATAAGCATAAAAACATTTGATTAACTATTAGTTACCCTTGGACCTTAAATAACTTACCTAAATACGTCATTACGACACCCTTTGCAACCTCAACAGAGCTAGGTAGGAATCGAATCCTTTTGGAATCGAATCCAGGAATCGATTTCTTTTTAAAAACCCGAAGGCTGGACTCGAATACTTTTTAAAAATCGGATCCGTGATCCGAATTCGTTATACAATTTAAAAATGATCCGCAATAGGTTATTTTTTAGAAGGATCCAACATCAAAAAGTAATCCATTCTTTTTATTTCTAATTTGAGACAAATCGGTTTATAAATGCCAAAATTCACCTTTTTGAATACGCTATTTCAAATTGCCAAATTTTGACCAAAGATTAATAATTTCCAAATTTTGACCTAGTACCCTTAAAAACCCTTATATCCTAAATCTAAGGTAAATAGGTTTATAAATGCCAAAATGCGTCATTTTAAATTTCCAAATTTTATTTTTAATCAGCATCACATTGATTCTCGAAAATAAAGATGATTATTTCCTTCCTATTAATTTTGACCAATCGCTATCAAGAATTGGTATGTCAAATATAAATTTTAAGTGGAAAAATTACTTAACAACTGTCAACTTAGCTGTCAGCAGTTTTTCCGAAAGAAAATCGAAAAAATTTCATACAAGTTTGACAAGTTGCCTTGTAAAAACAAACTTGATGGTTTCTATGCTGTCTTGCTATGTACCGTTACCAACAACAAAGGTCACAAACGACGCTTACGAATTTATTAATTTTTTAACTGAAAATCAAAATGAATCGGTTTGGAAATGTTTCCGAAAGTAAAATTAATGCGGCTGTTGAAAATAGTGTTCCACTAAATACTCAGCAAACTCACAGATCGATCTGGAAGCAGTTTATGAAATTTTGCCTAGCAAAAAATTATCAATTACCCCAGACAACAACTACAGGCGAGCTAAATTTAATTCTCAAGGATCGGGCATGGAACTTGCGTAAAGCTAATGGGGAAGACTACAAAGAACTGTGTGTAAATGTAATGTGGAATATCGTTGCCAAAAAACTGCTTCTTTAAATATGGACGACTAATACAAGATGGTGTCCTTATGGGATGAGACAACCCCAACCGGGTTACAGCGTAAATTTTACTTTATTGCAGCAGTTGAGCTTGCTTGGAGAGGCGGAGAAGCGGCTCGTTGCTTAACAGAACATTTTAAAGAAGAAATTGATAATTATGGAATCAAAACAGGTGAGATATTGCTTTTTTATTTTGCAACAAAATCTGTAAATGTTTATTGTAACTTGGCAGAAAAAACGCTTATATCAAAACAAAATATGTGCGCATACTTTTTATCTTGGCGTTGTTTTCACAATTTTTTAATGTCTTGTGTCAAGTGACTTGTTCCCAATTCAAAAAACCCTGAGTTTTGTCCGGTACGTTTGTACAAATATCTGTTAAACAAACGAACGTCTAAAATAACAACAAATATATTGTTTTTGACACCAAATTCAGCATGGCAATCCAATCGTAGCACTGGATGATTTAAAAACATTTCTGTTGGAAGAAATGAACTTTTAAAATGGACAAAAGACGCAGCCCAAAAAACAGGTATGAACACGACAGAAGTTAAAATATCTAACCATTCTATGCGATCAACTGCTGTTACTAATCTGGCAAAGGCCGGAGTAAGCAACTCATCAAAATCACAGGGCATTCTTAAGCTGCGTCTATCCAACCGTATCTACAAATGGACAGTCAACATCATTCAAATATCATCACTGCCTTAAGAACCGTCTAAAATAATGTACCATCTACAAGCTTCAAAGCTCCCTTGAAAAGACAGAAAATAGAAACTTCTTCGAGCTAACACCATCAATCGTTTGACACTCCTCACAGCAACATAGAGAATAGTGCTACTACAAACATAATTAAAAACAATTTAACCGATATGGCTAACAATACTCCTGTAACCTACAATAATTATAATTTTTGTATTAATTGTAATTTAAAATGAGTTTGAAGTAATTACCTTTCCTAGCTTGAAAGTTATATTGTTCTTATTAATTATTGTTCGTTTTGTTTTAATAAAAAAAATGTTGTATTAAAATAAAATTTTTATTTAACTCAGGAAATAATCTTACCAAATATCCCTCGTCCATCTAATTTTTCCTGTGGAAAAATTGGAACACTCGTTTTTAAGTAATCTGTTTTAACAAATTACTTAGAAACTCGTTTTTCCGAATTTTTCCGGAAAAATTAAATGCACTGGGGATATTACCCCCGAATAATTTTAAAACATTTGCCTCTTAAAATCTTTAAATAAGAAGACACACCTAACATGTGATTTTTAACCAAAATATGTTGTTTTTCAGGCCCAGAGAAACAACAGCATAAACTTCACTTGCATTTGATCTTTAAAGTTTTAATTTCTTGAACTTCATAATTTTTTTAATATGTTACTCTTAAAATAACCCTGAGAGACTTTTAAATGAGACATTGTAGTATTTCTAAGCAGAATGTCTTACCAAAATGAATTTAAAAATTTAATACATTTTTATATTTCGCAAGCAGAGAAATTATTAAACTGTTCTTGTAAAACATTCCATAAAATAACAATAAGATGTCCCATTTATAAGTTACTTGAGGTTATCTCAAGATTCACATTTAAAAATTTTGAAATACAGTTCAAAAAAAAATGTTTCATTTAGTGATGGTTTCATGTTGATCTCAGAAAAAATATATTTAAATTTAAAGAATATTTACAAAAAAACTAATTAATTAACTAAGAGTTAAAGCAGTTTAAAATAAGGGTAAAATTATATTTTGCGGTTCAGGCTTCGTGCTAAAATCTTTGACGCTTGATTTATCCTCTGGATTATGTAGTATTATTCGTATCGTAGTTACCATTTGTAAGTAAAAAAAACTAAACATGATCCGGATTCGTGATCCGAAAAATTGCAATCGATTCCCTGGATTCGATTATTTTTTTCCTCAAAAAAGGAATCGTGATTCCTATTGGTTATTCGATTTCTTTACGAGGATCCGGTTCCGTAAATCGATTCCTTTGTTTAAGGATCCGTCCCAGCTCTGCACCTCAAGAAAAATTGGAGGTGACTCTAATGTTAAGAAAATAATAATACTAGGTGCTAATAGTTTAAATTATTTATTGCAAAAAGTAATGAAAGCGCTCTGAACATGGGCCGTCAAGCAACTAAATAGTTGACAGTGTGCGCGGAGACAGAAACCCACGTGGTCTATTTCTGCCGGCAACTGTTTACTCACCCTCGGAATAGGTCCGGACGCAATTATTTAGTTGCGGCAACTAAAAAGTCGCCTGTGCGCTGGGTCGCATTCAATATCGTGTGTTTAATTCGAATTTCTTCAAAGCAACTAAGTTGCTTCGAAAAAGTTACCTGTGCGCGGGAGGCCTTAATCAAACTTGTTTTTTTTTTTTTCATTGTAATGAATTATTCACTACAAAATTATGAAAACAACCTAAATTTTTGTGTTGTACCTATATTTTTAATTATCTATACTGAAATTGTTTCTTACTAAAAAATTATTCATTATTAAGTGTTTTTAACGGATGATTGTGTAAACGTTAAGATTTCGTTTGAAGAATTTTTTTTTTTTTTAAACCAAAAAGATAAAAAAGATAACGTATGCTAATAAAGTTGATCTTTTATATAGTTAAGGTTTCTACAACTTTAAGAATCTGGTCATTCAATTAAACAAATATATTATGGTTATAGAGGAACCACCAAAAAATGCAATAAATTTAAAAATTTAAAATGTATACTTTAAAGGGCCTGAAAAATCGAAAGTAGGCAAAATTTTAAAAATGGTAACGAGAAAAAAGTTTACGCTATAATTAAAATAGAAAAAAATAGTAATTATAAGAAGAAATAAAATTTAGAAATGATTGCAAAAAGTTTAAATTTAATTTTTAAAAATTTAAATTACATTAAATTAATAAAAACCATATTTATAAAATATATAGATTTTTTTAACGCATAGTACCATTATTGTTTCTAAAATCATCTATATTTGTTATATTATTATATGCTAATTTTATAAATTGACAAGATATGTTTAATTTTTTAATAAAAATACTGTTTTTAGATGTAATGTATATAAAAGAAATAATCTAATTTCCATTGTCTACGTCCCAAATTCCATGTTGTAGAGATAAAGTTAACTACTTTATTTATGAAAATTTTGTAAAAAAAGAAATTTTTATTTTACAAGGCCTGTTATGTATCTAAAGAAAAGTTACTATTCTCTGCCATTAAAATATTTTTGTATATCGATAAACATAGTTTATCTCACAAAACATCTTTGGGGCTTGTAGATGGGCGTGTATAACAACTCTTACCATATCACTATGTACTATTTTAATACGTGCAAAGTTTATAGTATGTTTAAACACACCTTAAAACATATCTCTCATGTACCGCAACAGACTGTATAATAATTATACTGCAAAATTTATTACCCAATTCTTATTATCTTAATTGATACATGTAACGATATAACCCAAATGTTATTTCTAATAATATCCTAAAAAGGATCGTAATAAGTGTGTTAAGGTAATTTTGCATTACTGTTTTTGGCTTAGAAATCTTAAAATTTGCAAGGTAGTCGATCCATAAATATATAATGACCGCATCAAGCCGACAAAATTTATTTTTATGTTAATTAAATAGTAATTAATACGTCCTCAGACAACAAAAAGTTCATTAGTTAAATAAACAGTACAGTTCCAATTAAAAAAACATAAAATTACAAAATTTAAATATAACATGTTAAAAAAAATTGCCCGGCCGACTAATAGTTATTTATGATATTGATATAAGTGTTAAAAGTACAATTTTGATTACTTAAAATGGAAAAA